>OX453242.1:18833289-19081763 GCA_949709985.1 Luffia ferchaultella | reverse complement strand
CGAATAAATAAATAGATATTTTGTTTTGTGCAAGTCAATCTAACTAGATGGCAGACTATTTAAAAAAAATCTGATTAATTGTTACGATACAGCTAAATAAGAATACGCTAATAAAGGAAAAATATTTGTAAATTTTTTACGACAATGAAACATCTGATATCCCAGGCCGAAATAACGATTAAATTAAAAGGGAAATTAGAAAATTATGTTACGTTCATTGGTTGGTCATACATTAGTATTCAACCTCCATTGAACTGAATAAAACTAAACATTAAATAAATAACTATATTGTAATCTTTATTACTGTTATTACTCCTAGATGTAGATATATATATTTAGTGATTCAAGATAGACTGTCAAATAAATACAGGATTACTTAGTTTTATATAGCGATTCGAGGTCAATTGAACGAGGGTTGATTTCGCTTATCGAATATTCTCGTATTGCCTACTTTCTCAAAATATTGCGTTTTTTTGGGAAATTTTTGGCATTTTTATCAGATTAACTGTTTTCAATAAAATCACAACTAAAATTCGGGTCAAAAACGTATCGACTAGTAACAGATACCAAATAGATAGTTAGGAGTTAGTATATCTAATACACGTTGTTTCACATAGACTAGTAAGCACCTACTCGTAGGTAAGTACGCCATGTTAGGGTTGGCGAAATGACAAAAAATAATTATATGGATATCAACAAATGCATATTGTGAATAGGACGACCGCTTAGCCTACTGGGTAGCGACCCTGCCTACGATGCTGGAGGTCTCGGGTTCGAGTATCAGGTCGGATCAGTATTTATATGATGAATATTGATGCTGGTACGGTACCGGGTCTTGGTTGTTATATGGATGTGGTGTCTTAGCCTAGTATCCAAAACACAAGCCAATGCTTGGTTTGGAGCTTAGACGTTGTTGTGATGTATAAGCTATCATTATTATTATATATAATTTATATAAATATACTTTGATTACTCAAGCTTTGAGATTTAGTCAGGACTCATTATTAATAAGGATTAATAGCTATTACGTGAGAGTATCTGTCGTGGATAAAGTACTAGATAAATCATTTAAATCATGAAAGCGATCAAAACGTAACTTTAGATAGCATAATAACCAGAATGGAGTGTCGCATAATTAGAAACTATCGAAAAACCTGAGGAAAATATCAGACTCAGTGATTAGACAAACCATATTATACCTACGTCATTATCAGTGTCAAAGAGATATGTAAAATTACGCATGAAATGATTTCAGAATCCTTATTTTCTTTTAAAATACGAATTTTATATGTACTTAGGTCACAGAAAATTTTACTTTATAGTTAATGTTTCAAAACATCAATTGGTGTACATTTTTTTTGCTCATATTTTTGTTGCCACTACGTGCGCTGCAGTATCTCTCTCTATGAACATCTATGAACGTGACATATATAATATAATTAACAGAATAATTAAATTGAAAACTGTCGATTAATAAAATGATGAAAATGCGTCCGCAGCGGATTACCCAGCGACGGCTTAATAGACGCATAGCGATAAGTCGGAGGTGTTAAATAAATTAAATAATAAAACGTATAATGGCGTCGATAAACACGGCACCGAGCACCGATAAACCGGCCCTTATAAAACGCTCCGAATTAATCCCGGCTGAAAGGACGCCACGACGAAGAAAAAAACTGATGTCATAATCAGCTTTTTGTCAAACGTCAAGCAGCTTTCGCCCTTTTGAATTTTAAAATAGCTCACCTAAATCGGAACGCATCCGAAGTAGCAGGGGACGTGTATAGCAGTAATGTTTATACATTTATAATACATGCATTGAAATATTAAATTGAAATTAAAAGTTAAAAAAAAAAATTAAAATCGATTAAAATAAAAATTGTTCTGTAAAATATATTCGTATTAGGTAGGACTGGAAATATTGGATATTTAGGTATTCATCAAATAATGTCCGCAATAGGTATTTCATAAACTAATTACTGATCCAGATATGGCAAAGCAGTAAAATATGAGCACTAAATATACCTACTTACGAATGCATGGTGCAAATAAAAGACAAGTTTTTTGCAATAATGATTTTTATTACATTTAAATGGAAATTATATATTGTTCGTAGGTATTAAATAAAATATTCATTCAGCATACGGTGTCTTTTCATGTCTTATGTACTTTTGCAAATAAATTGTGGTATCGAATTGTGGTACAATCGCATATACCTACGCCCGGCAGGTGTGGAACATCTAAAATTAATATTTTGCATATAGTTAATAAATTAGACAACAGCGTTTGGTTTTAATAGTCATAAATGTCACTTCAAAGTATCGAAGTGACATTATGCAATTTTGCAAGGTCGAAATCCGACGCGCGGGATCTCGCGGATTGAAACTCGGACTGAAACTCACCATCTTGCACCAGCTAGCTAGAATATGAGTGGTTAGTCGGTAAATGCAGTAGAGGGCTTCTAGTCAATTCGTACCTACTTTTATATTTTATTTGGAACGTTTTTACTTCCATCCAAACGCATTATCAGATGTGTTTCACACAAAAAATCTTTGTTCAAGTTAATAATATTAGAATTGGGTTTCTCATATTTTTGTTTTTGTTTTTTTTTTAATTTATTTAGAAACAAACAGTCATTTACATCTCTATTTATACAAAAATAACTTAATATAGACCTAGAGTTTCCTATATAATTAATGTAAATAACTGTTAATAATTGTCATTCGTTTATTTTGTGTTTTTGATGCCTAATACGAATTGAATTTTTACCGTATTCATCGCAAAAGTCAATAGATCGCCACGAATTATTATTTGCTTTGTATTTCGATTTATTTAATCGTTTAGGAACAATTGGAATTCATTCGAATGATCTCGATAGTTGATCGATTACCGATAAATAACCCGAAATTATTCGATTTATTTTTATACTTCGAATTCGAAACTCTATAATCAATATGTTAATTAGCACACGAGAACTACAACCAAAAGTTCACTTAACTGAAGCGATTGCTTGGTTATAAATATCGTAGCTTGCGCGTGCATTAATTATTATAAGCGAAACAATTATCTTTGTTGGTTAGGTACCTATTCGTAGCAGTTATTATATTTCCCCGGTTGTTCCTTATCTTAAGAATTCACCTCCCAATTACCGACTTTAACATCCGCCGGCAATTAAACGTTTCATGCAACTGTAAATACAAAACTTCTCGCGCCGCAATAAAACAACTCGCGGGAAATGGGAAAAAAGCATTTAAAGCAATCAACGCCAGCCTACGATGCACGATGACAGTGAGCTATTAAAACTATACATCGGAATAAGAATCGGTCGAGTGAATCGATTGTTACCAACGATTCTGATTCTCATGAAATTAGATTGCTCATTAGTTTTGTATTATCGATTAAATATGTATGCTGGTTAATGTTTATACTTCGAAATAGGAAATAAAAATAATAATACATGGGACAACCCACACAGCGCCATCTAGTCCCAAAGTAAGCAAGTATTATGCTTGTGTTCTGGGTTACTAGACAACTGATATACATACTTAAATATTCTTTCTTTTTTTTATAATAAATACATAGATAAATGTTATACACCCAGACCCGTAACGAAATAAACATGTTCATGCACACAAATGTTTGTCCCGGGCGGGAATCGAACCCGCGACCGTTGGCTCCGCAGTTAGGGTCTCTAACCCTCGGCCATTTAGTCGTCAAATATCTTGATTATATTAAATTTACGACATTATGTATTCAAAGTGTAAAAAGATAACGTACTAATACAATAGACGTACTACGTACATCGAGAAGATACCACGCGATGTGATAGCAAAAAACTATAAGCAAAAAAGTACGCCACAGACCAGAAGTACACAGATAGAAACGAAATTTTCATTCAAGAAACTAATATGTCTCAAAGTCAAGTTCTTAAATCTAAAAATATATATTTTCTATCAAATCAAATTCAAAAGTAATTTACTTCACACAAATTACTCCTTCATCAACATCATCAGCCCATTTTTACCCCACTGCAGGGGCTTAGGCCTCCCCCAGGGTGAGGAGGGGGGCTCAATAAATTACTCCTTACTTAACTGAAATAATATTTTCTCTAGTGAAGAAATTTCGTTTTTCCTTATACAGGATGAGATTTTAGTAACCAGCCAAAAACTTTCTAGATGTTAGGAATCACCAATAGACCTCATTACGTAAATGAAAATATAAATCAAATATTCATAATCAATAATTATATCCTAAATATTTTTTAACAAAATTTGGCTACCTTCTACTTACATACGAAAGGGTGGGACATGGGGCATGTGGGCGGGGCGTGTGCACGTACACTGCTGCCCTCGTGAATGATGACTAGTATATTGGTAGTTTTGGGAAAGGTTTATGTAGTGTTAACTGAATATTTTCCTATTGAACTTCCTTTTCCTACTAAAAAAGAACAAGACGGCCAACGGATTTTTATCAAAAGTCATCATATTAAAATTTGGCTGGTCATTAAAACCTCAACCTGTATAGCAAAAAGAAACGTCTTGAGTAAAGTTAACTTATTTGGATGAAGGTGTATTCTATACGCCATTCGATATTTTGACAAAGATTCTGAAGTCAAATTTGATGACACATATGTAAATATCGTACTAATGAAGATTGTAGAATTACATTTCATGTGTAAATTATCATAATGTTTAAAAAATAATAATATCTGATCTGTTTACGAGTCTATGAGTCTGTCCTTTTCCTCGGATTTCAGATTGTTTCGAAGTATGAGACGAGGCATTTTGATGATTGTGGTATCTAAAATTTATACGCGAGCGGAGCGGAGAATTTCACCAGATTAATAACTGGTGAAATTCTATTTCGGAGTCAGATTATGTAAAGGCATGAAAGCTCCTTCGTCATGCACCTATCTTTAAGCTTCGTAGAAATAATAAACCATTTTTTCTATTTGTTAGTTTAATTTTTGACAGCTACAAAAAAAAAACACGGAAAAAAGTCGTGGGGTAATAAAATAATATTTTTTGTAGTAAATAAATCCATAACGAAAGTAAAGAAAAAGCTTGATACATACTATGAGGACTCAACGCCATCTATTAAATGCGACATATAAATGTCTTCCCTAGTGGTTTTCGCTGTGGGTGTACAAGCAACAAGAGGTGGCAGACGTTCTGGATACCTGTTGAAGTTACCACATCAGAGATGAATGCCAAAATCCATCCTAACGTATCAAATAATCCAAGAGTAAAAGTCCCATAGATTGTAGAGATGTTAGGCGATGAGTGCCACATTTAGACCACTTCAGAACCGGGTTCGACGATGTTTCAACGAGTTAGAAAAATATTTTGCGGTATTTTATAACAGCACACGAAACGTGAATACATTATTACACTCCAGAGTCGAAAGAACAGTCGAAGGAAAAGATTGCTTCCATGCAAAGAACCCGTACCGAGAAAGACCAAAGCAGTTTTATCGGCCAACAAAGTCAGGGGCACAGTATTTTGGAACACTCGTGGTGTAAACACTCACTATCTCTAGAAATAAAAAACTATTAATGTCGAATATTTTCGACGTTTTTATAAAATTTTAATAGAAAAACGACGGCATTTAATAAAGAAGAAAATTTTCTTTCACCAGGACAATGTAAGGATACACATATGCAGGTTCCATGAATTACGCTATGACATGCTTGCTCATCAAATATTCTCCAGGCTTATCTCGATGCGACTGTTTTCTTTTTTTTTTTTTACTTGAAGAAATGGCTCAGTGGGAAGAGATTTTGTACCAATAACGAGTTCATTAGCGAAATAAACGCACATTTTGAAGGTTTACTGAAGTAATATTTTTTGGAAGGAATTGAAAAGTAAAAAAAGTGTTGGACGAAGTATGTTGAACTAGGAGGAGAGTATTTTGAAAAATCAATAGTAGGTAGTAGTGTGCAAAAGAATATTTTTTTTTAAATTCTGTAATGGCGTATATTTTTTGATACACAAGGTACACACATGATTTAAAATCCAAAAATCAAAGGGTACACAATACTTTTATCAAATACGTCGAAACCATCAACGTAGAATTACGATTCGCACTTGACCGTTTTCGTTTTAAAAGTATCGTAATTTCTACCTTACTCTAAAACGACAAAATAACCTCAAGTAAGCATGATCACTTTACTTAAGCTTATTCACCCGACGACATGACACAACCTAATTCGATTTCACAAATCAAAATGAATCTTATATGTTATGAAACAAGTATCGTTTCACTTTGACAAAGATAACATCTGACGACTTTTTGTCATAATCATCGTGGAAAATATGGTGACAATTCTCTCATCGTACCCAAGTTGATAACATCAAAACTTTTTATTGTCACAATAAATAGATTATTATTTGATATAAATAGGGCCAGTTTAAATTCTCGTTGAATGCGTCTATTCGCGGCTTTATGTCAAACTGACAGGCGGACGCGCCGTGAAATGGAGGCTGATTTGAAATATAAAGGTTTCTCTCAAGACATTTCGATTAAATTTTTTTTCTCGGATCAACTGGAGTTTGTTTATGGACCGTCGTACGTGTACGGTTCAGTCGCTGTGTCGCGACTGACGAAGACATAAACTGGAATGGTTAGTTGCGGGAATAATCTTTTATTCCTTTCGCAAGCAGAAGCACCACTACTATAGCGGATATGTCATTAAGTATATAAATAAATTATTTACGTTAGAAGAATTGGAACGTTTAATATTTGATGCCTTGTTTGTTTATTTCAATTCTGTTTTTGCCTGCAGCTCCGTCCGCGTGTACAAACTTTACATCCTTGTTTGTTTCCTCCATCCAATGTTTCCTCATTTTCGCTCTTGCAGCTGTAGTAACATTTCTCCTGAAAATTCAAAAAGTTTTTATGCAATATAAGATGTTTACAGGCACTTATTGGAAGTCAAAATGAATTGATTAAGTACCGGTTCAAAAACTGGAAGAAGAAGAACCGGCAAGAAACTCTTCCCTGTTTATTTTATTTAAATATATGTTTTTCTTAATTCAATTTTTTTAATTTAAAATGCTTACAACTATTATAATGATGTCCATGCGCACTTGTCACTTGAATACTTGGTAATACAATAGTAAGCTTTTTTTATGAGTTGGACTTTAACTCGCTTTAGAAATTGATTTGAAGTTCAACATTTCTTTAGGAATTTTATTATAAAAACTGATACAATTTCTCATGAAAGGATTATTAACCTTCTATTCAATTTCACGTCTTGCCTTCTACTCTTGTTTCTATGCCATTACACGACTAGCCTACTGTAGGTATTTTGCTGGTCTTACATCTCAATTCGTTCATGATTATATTTTTGGATCCCACGAGAGCTTTCAATCAGGATAAACGGTAGGCTATGTAACGCTGTTATAGATTAAATATATACATCAGGTATAAATCGATGGTCATCATAGCTAGGTATGGAGTTATGTGATGGTTCGTCACATGACCTCAAAGGTTTGAGGACCATGTGCAACTAAGTGTCGTGATAGCCCAGAGCGCAACGAACTTGTCTCAAATTTACAAGGCCATAGGGCCATGGTTCGAATCCGGGCGTGTACCAATGAGTTTTTCTGACTTTAGTACATTGACTATCACTAACTCCGTGCTTCGGAGAGCACGTTAAGCAGTCGGTCCCGGACGCTGTCAATAGATGGCGGTCGTTACAATCCCCAACCCGCAGTGGAGTAGCGTGGTGGATTTGAACTCCAAACCCCCTCCTTACCCTGGGGGAGCTCTAAGCCCCTGCTGTGGGGTAACATGGCTATATGATGATAATGTGCAACTAAGATGATGATGCGTCCATGTACGAAATGCCTGCTTGATATAAGCTGTCCCTTCAAACAATTCCGTACCAAAAAATACAACGTTTTGCTACACTCCTTTACTGCTTAAAGAAAGAAACACTCTTTCATATTAATAATATTAATTAGTAGTTTTTTTTTAAAATTCTGGTAAAGACACAAATATATAGAGGCCCTTTATAGAAATCGAGCTTCGGTGACAGAGTGGCTATTAAGCATCCGGTCTTTCATACAGAAGTCTAAGGTTCGATTCTCGTTATAGGCGTATTGGCTAATGAGTTTTGATTTATAAAAACTTAAATCAAGTTAATATCAGAAGCTCAGCATCAGCAGCAGCGAGTGCGATCCTCCCCGGATCAACGTAGTGCATGGGCTTGTTTATGGTCCAAACTCCTTAACTGTTGAGGAGAAGCTGTATTATAGCAGAGGATGCATGAAGGTCTGCTGGTGATTGGAAGAAAATTTAATGTATCTAATTCTAAGTATATGATATGGTAATTCGTAATGACCAATACCATCGGGCAATATAATAAATGTAGGGTTTTATTAAATGACAATTTATGATATTGCCTGGTCATTATTAATGGTGCTAGAATTAAGTTGGGCTTTTGATTATTTGCAGGTTAATTATGTAAGTTAATACCATTTCTAAATTAGTAGATTTGGTTTGTCTATGCCTATGCGAGAAGCGAAGCGACGATCCGCTCAGAAACCTTTTGTTCAATTTCAATTTCGGTGAAGATAGATTATTGGTTCACCATTTACATATCGGAAAGTTAGATTTCTTTATATTTGATTTTGTCATCATCATCATCATCAGCCCATGTTACCCCACTGCAAGGGCTTAGGCCTCCCCCAGGGTAAGGAGGGGGTTTGGAGCTTAAATCCACCACGCTACTCCACTACGGGTTGGGGATTGTAACGACCGCCATCTATTGACAGCGTCCGGGACCGACTGCTTAACGTGCTCTCCGAGGCACGGAGTCAGTGATAGTTAATGTACTTAAGTCAGAAAAACTCATTGGTACACGCCCGGATTCGAACCTAGCCCTATTTGATTTTGTATTAATGACATAAAAAATATTTGTTTAGTTAAAGGTATATTATTACACTGGTTTTGATCATATTGTCCTCTACACAAATGAGTATTACAGATGATACCCGGGCAATGTGATATATTCAACAACATTTATAATTTTGTTGGTCGATTTCGATGTTTTTCGTGTTTTCCGGATATTATATGAAATACCTACCTTAATATTTTAGTCACTTGGCCCATAACATATTCATTACTTGAAAATCGTTCTTAGGGACAGGGGACGAGCGAAATACATTGTCATCCGAACCAACCACGTCTTAATATGTTACAATCTTTCCGCCCACGGTTAGTCACGCGTGGTCTGTACGTCTGTGTTATGTTTGCTTCAATATAAATCGTGATCACCCTAGGTTTTACCGTGTGTGCTATACGCATTTGAGTATTTTAGCTAAATACAAACCATATTAGGGCAACAATTTTCCTTAAAAGTTGAACTTTGTAAATCCCTTCTTTAGTCGATTTTTTCGTTGTTTAGATATCTTCTAGATAGATTCCAGCAATTTGCAATGTATAGATGAGTCTATTAATTAGTCGATAATATATTTAATTTTCAACCACTTTTTAACGATAGCAACTGAAGAGAGTTCTAGTTAAGGGTAGGTGTATATATTACCAACATCGTGGAAAAGGCCTCTTTGTATACTATGTTATATCAGGTATAGAGTCAGGAACCAAAATAAAGGACAAACTCGAGAAAACGAGTTCGTGAGTCACGTCACTTATTACTTAGAAATTACTCTGTTTATATCCTTGTAATGGATTTAGGTGGAGGTGTGGGAGTTTGATATGCTGACATTGAAATACATAGGTAGGTATATATATATCTAACAAGGATCGGCGACTTTTAAAATAAATGTATATCGCTAAGGGACTTTATATGTCTAGTGGGCAGCGACCCTGCCTGCGAAGCTGGAGGTCCCGGGTTCGAATCCCAGGTCGGGTCAGTATTTATAAGATGAATATTAATACTGGCACCGGGTCTTGGTTGTTATATGTATGTGGTGTCTTCGCTTGGTACCCAAAATACAAGCTAATGCTTAGTTTGGGACCTAGACGTTGTTGTGATTGTGTGTGTTGTTATTATTATTATTATAATATTAAGTAAGTAATTCACAATACCTAGAATTTGAACAAATTGCAGGTTTTTCCTGATGATAATTATATTTTCCTATATGAGCATATCTAAATATTTATAGTTACGTATTTTATGAATTCTGTTATCATTGTCATGTGTCATTAAATATGTTACACCGTATTTACACAATCATACCTAATCGTTCGTTCAACTAATTTTGCAGCACTAAAAGCGCGTTTTTTGGCTTCGATCACGCTAGGTGAGTTTTCCAGAATCTTCTATTAGTTGAACGAACGAGTGGGTATGATTGTGTAAATACGGTGTAACATATTTAATGACACATGACAATGATAATAGAATTCAAAAGATTCTAGAAAACTCACCTAGCGTGACAACGCGCTTTTAGTGCTGCAAAATTCAATGTAATTAGTACGGTACCTAGAGTGGAAGTACTATATAAATATAAACCTGACAACATGGCACAAAAGTTCATTGACCCGATCTGTACTTGAAAATACGTAGGTATTCATTTTCACTCTTCCAGTAGTGATAAATCATATCGCTTGGGAACAAACCAAAATCACGCCCAATATCAAGGTAATGAGCTTGCGGATCCTACACCGACAATCATCAATGAAATCGTCCAATTTTGTCGTACCAATATATCGGTATTTTCTGTCAAGCTGAGTATTGTAATGGTATATACGTGCTACTAATAGGGCATTGTTATTTGGCGTACGTAACTCCAATTGGCGTGTACCAATGAGTTTTTGTGACTTAAGTACACAATATCATTGACACCGTGCTTCGGAGGGCACGTTAAGCAGTCGGTCCCGGACGCTGTCAATAGATGGCGGTCGTTACAGTTCCCAACCCGCAGTGGAGCAGCGTGGTGGACTTAAGCTCCAAGCCCCCCTCCTCACCCTGGGGGAGGCCTAAGCCCCTGCAGTGGGGTAAAAAAAAATGGGCTGACGATGATGATGATGATGGTGATACGTAACTCCTCAGTTTATAATCCGCTCTATCTCCAGGAGCGGAAACAACATATCTGTATGCCAGTACTTATGAATTTTAGATGCCATTGCCCATATTCTGGCTCTAGCTTATTTCACATATGACATCACCGTTAAATGTGATTTTGAATGTTTTCTCAAACAGTTTCCACGTGTGCACCGGCCGTGAAATGGCCTCTATACGCCGTCTGTCCGTTCGTCGCGGCGCCGGTGCAGAGGCTGGAAAATCCGATCGGAAAACGCATAATTTTACATCCGATTACACGCGGATCTCATGTTTGGGATATCGGAAATGGATAAGTTTTGTAATGGTCAAATATCTATAAAATCTGTATGTATTTTATAAATTAGTTCAAATTTTTGAATTCTTTCTGAATAACGTCTTAGATTATATCACAAGGCGTATTAGAAGCGGCATAAAGCCAAACTGTGCCATCAAAATGTGAGCTAGTTGGCCTCGTGCAGAGTTAAATTCCAAAGAGCTTCAATAAATCGGGGATATCGTCGATTGTGTTCGTGGCAATTTGTTACCCCTTTTCTGTCTACGTTTTAAACCCCGATGAAAAAAGGGGGGTTATAAATTTAAAGTCTATGTGTGTCTATGCCATCGTAGCCCTCGAACGGATGAACCGCTTTCGATGCGGTTTCTTTTGTTTGAAAGCTGGTTTAATTGCTTCCTAGCTTCTCGTACTTTTTTGGCTGTTTGTCTGACTGCGTGGTAGTCTAGTAATAGCGATCCCGCTTCTTGTTTAAAAAACCGTGATTCGAATCCTAGGGCATGTACCAATGAGTTTTTTCTAACTTATGTACTTAACTATCCTGACGCAGTGCCTCGGAGAGCGCGTTAAAGCCGTCGCTCCCGATCCCGGTAAAATTCGCCAACCCGCGTTGGAGCAGCGTGGTTTATTAAGCTCCAAGCCTCCTCATCCCGAAGGGAAGCCTAAGTCCCTGCAGTGGGCCATTAAGGAGCTGATGGTGTAATATGGTATGGTCTGATGAATAGATTTCCCCACTTCGATATACGGAGAAGTATGTTAGAATACCAAAATTCATTTGTTAGCGATTAATTAATTTTCTAATCTAACTGGAAAATTGCGCTTATCGTCGTTTCATTGCATGTAAAAACTAGGGTGTGACAGATAATAGAAAAACGGATAGACAGACAAACAAACATGATGAAACTTTAAGGATTCCGTTTCCTGCTTTTAACTTTGGTACCCAAATGAAACGATAAAAAACGATATTTTTATGTGCAAAAACAAGATGGAGTTTTTAGACTCGAACTTAATAGTTTTTTAAACAGTTATTTGTTCTTTTGAAATTCATAAATTGGAGCTAATTAAATTTAATTCGCTAATTGGGGTAACATGATTTGTCAGTCTTCAATGAATAACCTTGAATTAAAAAACCAGCCAAATGAGACCGGTTCACGCATTTTGGTAATTAAAAATGATTTTGACTCGAGTTCTCGATTAATGTCGAAATATTTAATATGGAATCTAGTAAAAATAAAAACTTTTTGCACCTGTCGTTTAATTTTATGCCTAGATTAAACAATTTTATTGTATATTTAATTGAAGTTTTAAAAAATGTTTACAACTAAAAGAAACTGTAGGTACTCGAATTTGTCGAAAGTTTGGCATTTAATTGACGGATAGGAAGCACGACTGCGCTTTTAAAATATGAATTGTAAAATCTTTTATAAAATTTGAATGATTTACTCAAAAATAAAAGTAGATAGACGTGACATTTTTTACTGTCAGCATCGTATAATCATGAAATTAATTATATACTTTCGTAAAGTATGGGATAAATTCGTTTTAAATAACTTTTGGGAAAAACGTTCAAACTTTGGGTCAAATATTATTATTTTGCGTATGATTTTAAATATAATTAATACATACAAAATAATCAGTGTAGGTACCAGTTGTGTCGTCGTCAATGTTTTTTTTTTTTTTTTAAGGACAACTCTATTTTTTTGTTACGGTATTTGAAAGAGTATATTTTTTATATACGAAAAGATGATTAATAATAATAATAACAACACACAATCACAACAACGTCTAGGTCCCAAACTAAGCATTAGCTTGTATTTTGGGTACCAAGCGAAGACACCACATACATATAACAACCAAGACCCGGTGCCAGTATTAATATTCATCATATAAATACTGACCCGACCTGGGATTCGAACCCGCGACCTCCAGCTTCGCTGGCAGGGTCGCTGCCCACTAGGCTAAGCGGTCGTCAATTACACGAATCATTATGTATGTATTAATTATATATAAAAATACGCAACAATTAATATAATTTGACCGGTTCTAACGTCTTTCCCAAAAGTCATCCTTTGAATTTATAACGAATTTATTCCTTACTTTATTACATTTATATATTAGCTAAGAGACTGACGGACGACGGAACGAATTTGTTAAGCTTCCTAATAACAAAACAAAAAAAAATTAATAAAGACACCATAAATTATTTAATTAATAAAAAATAATATATTGTGATTTAGCTCAATGGGAAGTAAACACGTAGATAGATTGTATCTACACAAAACTATTAAGTTTCGAGATACCTATTATGTTGAAAAATCGTTCAAGGGCTTATGCAATCAAAATTTCGTATCAGCACTTCATTAATAAACAATCAATAGATTGAATTGAACGTTGTTTAAGAATATTTTTTGAAGTTTTATTTTTTATAAGACTGTTATGCAAAGGACGTCTTCCTCATAAATATGACAATAAACCCTGAAAAAGTTAAAAACTTCAGCTTGTGAATGCTTGAAAACAGCGTGGGAAAAGGATATTTTAACAGTATTTTTTTTCCAAATCATTAAAATAAGGAAAAGGCGTTAATAAAATCTTCGAGATTTCATATTAAAATAATAATAATATTGTTTACAAAATAATTATGCCAATAAGGTATAGTTTATTTATTAAATATTATTTACAGTAAATCTTACTTTAGTATTCGGGTTGAAGTATAAAATTGCCGTTTGAAACTGAAACTGCAAATTACTAAAATGAAAGTTTTTTTCTAAGCATTTCTGCCATATGATAGGGATATTATAAATATCTTTACGATAGACAAGTTCGTAAAGGCTGCTGCTTGTCTGGAACTAATTTCTTTCCATTGAGAAAGTGTCCGACTTGCGGGAAAACAAAGTTTATTTATACCAGAATCGCTACAGTGGATATGTTTCCTCAAAACGGCTTTTTCATCATCAGCTTACGAACGTCCTATTGTAGGGTAGGACAAAAGCGTATTAATAACCTGTGACGTAAAAAACAAGTAATTATATCTACCCATGACTGTATTTTTTCCTTCACTTTATACAATAAACAATAAAACTTTTAAGAATGAAATCTAAAACTTTATTATATTAGAATTACAAAAATACAATTAATTGACACTTTTAGAGAACCATCTTTTTAATATTTTTTAACTTATCGTTTTTTTTCGTCTTTCGTTATTTAAATTTTATTAATTTTACCTTTTTTAGATAGTTACAAAGTTTTATAGAAAGTTCCCAATATCCTGGGACGTCCGTTTGGTAATCCTGCTAGAAATGTGCATGCATGTAAGTGGACGAAGCCGCGAATCGAAAGCTAATTCAGCATAAGCTTATTTCTTATAATTTACGTTTATCGCTAACGTATTACTATTTGTAAGGGAACGGGATATGTATCAAGAAAACACTGACCGATCGTTTACACTATTTCGCAGCCAAAGCTCAGATGTAGGAGCCGATTGTGTTGAGTGCATTTTATCATCTTATTATAACGATATTAATCAATTCTGTCATACGAAAGCCGTAAGTGGACGACGACCCCAAACAAAGACATGGCATCGGGTGATACGACGAATAATTCTCAGCGATCCTCTCTACTTTATACGTAGAGTGATATACAGAGAACGGGTTATCACCAAATGACTAAACGATAAATTACTTATGCCATTACTCAACACTTAGTTGGGGTGCGTTCCACGATTAATTAAGTTCATTCATTGAATAGAAATTAATATATATTGCCGTTTATATCACATGTATATTAAGATAGCTATATTGTAGAGATGTTCTAACTCAAAGTAGCATGACCCTCCGCGACGATTCGTCTTTAACATTGTTAATGAGTTTGTGTAGTTAGACGAAGCAGTAAAAAAATGCAGTTGCAAATGTAGCGCATATGACAGGGTGTTCGATTATTAATAAATACCATTATATTTATCAAGAAAATGTTAAAATGCGCTTTATACGATAACAAAGTTTATAAACAAAATTCTATTTGGTTGAAGAATATGAAGATTATAAAATATTAAAATTTCATCTCTGTCTCTTTCTTGCGAAACGAAATTTAACATTATTTTAAATGGCCTGACGTCACACATAGGTACGTCGCGTGGTATTGCCCTCTCTGTCTAACAGGACATTTGAAACATTCATAACTTTGTTAATAATAATTTTTATTTAAAGTTCTTTCATTCTTATGATATATTTAGAAAACTATTTCGTATAAAATTATTTAAAAAAAAATGCGTATTGACTAATAAATCAAACAACTGAGCTGTTGCTCAAGACGCCACGTGTACATCACTGATAAATGGATGAGGTGGAGGGGCTTGCCACTTTGAGATACACAATCTTTGCCTAATATTTAGGTCATAGCTATTAAGTTACGACGTAGTTAAAAATGAGAACAATTTTGTTCATCATCATC
Organism: Luffia ferchaultella; assembly: GCA_949709985.1. Taxonomy (NCBI): domain Eukaryota; kingdom Metazoa; phylum Arthropoda; class Insecta; order Lepidoptera; family Psychidae; genus Luffia; species Luffia ferchaultella. The sequence continues at coordinate 19,066,014 of OX453242.1, read as the reverse complement.
ATCAGCACATTTTACCCCACTGCAGGGGCTTAGGCCTTCTCCAGGGTGAGGAGGGGGGTTTGGAGCTTAAATTCACCACGCTTCTCTACTGCGGGTTGGGGATTGTAACGACCGCCATCTATTGACAGCGTCAGAAACCGACTGCTTAACATGCTCTCCGAGGCACGGAGTCAGTGATAGTTAATGTACTTAAGTCAAAAAAACTCATTGGTACACGCCCGGATTCGAACCATGGCCCTATGACCTTATAAATTTGAGACAGGTTCGTTGCGATCTGGGATATCACGACACATTTTGTTCGTCATCTAATTTTATATTTTGTCATCATCTTGTAGGTATCCTCTTCTACAATCTATCCGCATAGTACTTTTTGTTCTCGAGTTAAATAGAAGTGTCTACCGATATGAATTCCAAAATAAATATTGTTACGAACGGACAGAGTAATGACCGCCATCTAGCGTCAACTAGTAAAACCACTTTGTAGAAGGGTTTACAATAAGGACAACACGAAACCCCTACTCAATACTAGATGGCGTTAGAAAAAAAGAATGTTCTAGAATTATCCAATCTGGTCGATTACGTTCGTGCGAGTGGAGTGATTTCTAGAATGCACTCGATGTTCGTTACGACCTATATAAATAGCCGCAGGAAGACGAGCGAGTCAGTTCAGTTTTTGGGCTACTTTCGAAGCGACTTCGAAGTGAAAACTAGTGATCCCAGTGAAACCTACGACTTGGCTACGACCTAATACATCGTGAGTGCTTAGTGTTTGGACTTAGTGCTTAGTGTTTGGACTTAGTGCTTAGTGTTTGGACTTAGTGCTTTGTGTTGGACCTAGTGTTAGTGAATAAAGTCTTCAAAAGAGTCAGCAGGTCTTTCTCTCCAAATTCTTCGAACCTAACACGTAACAATATCAATCTGTATCCAGGAAAAAAGCTCAGTCACCAAAATTTATCCTATAAAACCACAAATAAAAACTTTATTCTCAGAGTAATAGATTTATCCCAAAATACAAAATAATTAACTCCGTTATCAGAATCAGAGAATCAGAATAGTCGATCTGTTATCAAGTAATAGGTATCTACAGGATAAAACAGTAATTTGACGTCTTGCTCCTGTCAAAATCATTTTTGTTTGGAGGATTCTTCGTTACTTTATATCCGACACCGATAACGACATAGCATATCGTCGCCGGCACCAAAACAATAGCAGATAATACAGTGGGTGGACTTAGCGAGGCTGCGAGCGGTGTCACGGGTACAGTCTGGAGCATGGCTAATTCGCTGCCCTCCCCGCACATGGATAGGGGAGACCGGGGTTGGTTGGCTATAGGGGTAGGTTGAACCAACAGACAATAATTTCCAAAATATTCGTTACAATACGATGTCCATCAGATTGTGAGTTCAAAGTGAGGAGACGCTTAGTTACTCGTCTCGGCGCGCCGGAGATAGATGCATTTTAGGAGCAACGGCGACATTTTAAAAATTCAGATAAGAATGTAAATATTTTTATCGACATTTCTTTTGATTTTCTGACTGCAGTGTATATCGAAAGGTTTTATAGTCTTCTCTTTTGCGAAGTACACTTAATAGACTATAGATTAATGCCACATATTTGCTTTATTAATGTTATGAGTCGTGTGCTTGGGCTACGGTTTACAATATGGCCGAGCGGAGATGGTAGGCCAACATGTGTACGGGGTTGATTGACTCATGAGTCTACCAACCCTATATATTTATTACAGTTTTGTTGTATATTTTTTATATAAATTATTTTGAGTCGATTTCTAGAATATCGACGAACTAGTTTTATTTATTTTAAGAGTATTTAGGTATAAACCACATAAACTGGGGTAAATAGATAGTAGTTATAACAGTAAGACTAAGAAGTAGTTACCTGATGGATTATAAGTGTTATTTTATATGTGGGTATGTATAGGTACTGTTGTGTTCTTATTTTCCATTTAAGAAGTTTATTAATTTGATATGGGTAATTGATATTATTGTGAGTTTATAATTTAGATACAAAAAGAGTCCTAATGGAAGAAATACTTTAGGTGTTGTTACTTACTTGATTACTAAATGAGGTTGATTTGTGAAATTTTATTTTATTTCCCAATTATATCCAACGATTTTTTTGCATTGTCAACCTACCCCACATAGTGAGTTGGTTGACTAACTAGACTTGTTTTCAAGAAAACGATAATTAATCGTCTTCTTATTTAGTAAAAAACTTCAAACTGGCTGCATTAATAATCAATAAAATGCTCTAATTAGAACTGTTCTATATCATTTTATATCTAATTTAGTTATGCAGTTATTAGCTAAAATACAAAAAATTAGTCAACCAACCCCGGTCTCCCGTACCCTACTAGACGGCGAGTCTTTGCGTGTGGCAGTGGAGCTTATTCTGGGCTGCGATGTTTGTGAATGACTTTCATGCATCTGCGGTTCCATGGTGGAGGCCGACGGGCACGATGCGTTGAGCTGTCGTCGCTGCTCGGGGAGATTTCCGCGACACCACGCTCTTAACGACATAGTCCGCAGGGCTTTAATTTCGGCCAATGTTCCAGGCGTGTTGAAGCCTCCTGGTCCTAGCCGTTCCGATGGCAAAAGACCCGACGGCATGACTTTGGTGCCGTGGGAGAAGGGTAGGTGTCTACTTTGGGGCGAAACGTGTCAGCACATTTGCCGCCTCTCGCCTTGGTCGCACTGTGGGATCGGCGGCCGTCAGAAAACGAGTCAAATACTCTACTCTGGAGAGTAAATACTTGTTCATCCCTCTTGCGATGGAAGAAGCTGGCTGTTGGGAGAGTGAAGCCAAACGTTTCCTCGCGGGCATCGGCCGTCGTCTGAGGGAAAGGGGATTCGACACACGAGGTTCACGCCCGGATTCGAACCATGGCCCTATGGCCTTATAAATTTGAGACAGGTTCGTTGTGCTTTAGGCTATCACGACTCTGCATATCATTTTCATTCATTCAATATCATTTTAATTAATGTTAAATACATTAATATAATGGCAATGATTATGTATGCATATACATGTTAAATAACAAGATGTATTTAACTGTAATTCGAATTTCTTTCGGTAACCACACACGAATACAGAATGCAGATACCTATACTACAAACCGTTTATCGGTTGAATTTTGAAGGTTTGACGAACAAATAATGTTTCACTGTCGTATATTAGTACTAACGATTAATACTTGACAATCTAAATAATTACATATAACGTGATCGATACATCGATATTCGAAAGGCTCGATAATTAGTAGTTGACAAGGTCGCCTCACTCAGGCTATAACCGTCATCCGCAATCAGATCGCGCCCACGGATATCAATTAATTTATGTACTCACTACTATAGCTTGGTTCCTGGGTTCGCGCGTGTCTGTTAATGCTAAATGTGGTTTAATAAATATATTTGAAAGATATTAATAAGGCATATAGGAAATGTCCGTATCTTTGTTGACGAATTGTGTTATAGTTGCCACTATCGAAGTTTGTCAAAACCGCAAGTTAAAACTGGAATAAAATAGAAACATCTAATTACTCAAACAACGTGATCCAAGATTAAGATTCCAAAGATTAAGATAAAACGTAAATAACTTTTTGTTCAAACTCACATTTTTTTTAATTTTTAATTTTGTTTATTATCGAATCGTAATTGTTTAATTAATTAATTTATAATTTGTCTTATCATTAATTCGTCTTCTAAAAGGCAACGCAGATTTTTCAATTAAGTGTTGTACCATACGATACCGTGTAAACGTTTCGTTACTCGTAGGTAGTTTGTTGCACGCTAGCCGCATAAAGCGATAACATTGCTTATTATACGGCTCGGCGAAAAATATAAATTCTAGTATTTAAATTTTCTTTCATATCTCAAACAATGAGCAACAGACATTAAAAAAAATAATAAAAATTATAATTCCTAACATTAATTGAAAGGTTATGTTAAAATCCCTAGGGGACCTCCGGAGCACGTTGTAGTTATGTAACTATTACATAATTTTTACATTCATTTTATACATACAAAAAGATTTATTTATCACTTTCCAAATTTTTCTAGCCTTTAGTAGTTATCTAAAGATTTCCTTAAAAGAACAGGTTCGTCAAATTCGAATATTAAAAAGATTTCCCTAAAAGAATTTACGATTTAGCGTGGTTAGTAAGTCAAACATAAATACTATGCACGAGAAAATGCCGACTGCGGGTCTAGCATGAAGGAGCATCCCGCTGACGACCTCCAACCGATACAGTTGTCGGTGACCCGTAAATCCTCACGGTAATGTAATATTTAAAACAAACAACGACAATTCTTTATAATACTGTCATCTGACCAAATATCATATTAAAATTTAGAAGTAAGTACCTAAGTATTTATAACAAAATGTCTGCTATATGACAACAATTTTTTGGACGTCCGATCTCCACATTTGTTTTTTTTTTGCTTTTCTTTTCACTACTCTCTTTTTAAAATTACTATACTATACACTACCTGTATGTTGAACCATGATGCATAATGAAATGTGAAAGTTTCATCAAAATCCTTGTAGTATATATAAATAGAAATGAACAAACAAAACAATTAAAATTTTCCATACAGACACCACTTTGTTACCGTTTTATAATAATTTAGTTTGACAAAAACTACTAATGCTCCAATCGCGGCATTAAAAATAGGTATAGGTAATTATCATGTCATTAAATGCGCGTTTGGGGGCTTTTTTAATATGAAAATCTGGAAGCTTGATGCCTCGTATTTTAATCGATGAATAATCGATATAAATCGATGATCTGTGTATGGGTGAAATTTGAGCTTATCTGAAACATTACTCTTTTCATCTATCTCAGCCTTGCAATTAGCGTCTGCAACTAACGAGATCTTTAAGGCGGATACTTTTATAATTTCAATTTAATTGATTATCGTTGAATGAAAATATCGATGATTTACACATGACATTTGAATACATATTGGTAAGCACTTCATTTCAATGACCATTGAAGAATACTAAATATTGCGTTTCTTAACCAAAAAGGCACATTGAATTAAATAATACCCATGTGGAAGTGCGTCCGTAACAACAAAAAAGGCAAAATAGGGTCCGTATGTGGGGTCTAAATTGATTTTGTTGTTGATGTTCAATACTGATTTGATTTTTTTATTTTGATTTTGATTATGCCAATCAAAATCAAAATAAAAAATAAATATTCAATATAAGATGTTTACACACATATATTGAAATTCAAAATGAATTGATTAGGTACCGGTTCGGAAAACTAGAAGGAAAAGAACTGGCAAAAAACTTCTCCCTATTACGAACATGACCAAGCACACCCATCATTTAAATATTCATTAATACAATAGTAAGCTTTCTTCGTGAGTTGGACTTATAACATGTTTTATAAATTGATTAGAATTCAAGTCTAACATTTCTTTTAGAATTTTATTATAAAAACGGATACTATTTCCCATGAAAGAATTATTAACCTTTGAGAGCCTGAACCTGGGAATTGATAACATATGCTTATGTCTAGTATTTGAGTTGTGGCCATCACCCACCTTAGAAAGCATGAAAATTTTCAGGTGCATAAATTATATTTTCATTAATATAATGACAAGGGACCGTCGAAATGTTACTTTTTCAAAGTGTACCCTTAAAGCCATCTCACATATGCCGGGTGCCGGTGGCGAAGTGTTCGGGCATATAGGTAGCTTTAATACGTACCGGCATAATTTACCGGGCAGGCCCATACACTTTGCCACCGGGTACCAGGCGCCGTGCCGGTTACCTGGCAACGGCAGGTGTGAAAAAGCTCTTAAACTGTCTTGAAGTTTTAATTTATAAATAGCTCGATTAGTTCTTTCTTCCAGAACAAATATTGTTTGAACGTCAGCGGCCTTTCACCAAACCAGAATTTCATATGCCATATGACATTATGTTATGAGGATAACAATAATATTAACACTGTGTTATGACAGACGCAAGCAAAAGAATCATTAGTTTTAATGATAATTGAGTTTTGCTAAATTATCCCTAGCAACTTCGTCGTTCTCTAAACTACAGAATATTCTTTTTTTATGTTTATATGTTTGTGTATTAATTGTAAGCAAATGGAACATTAAATATCTTTTAGGGATTTTCATGAATATTCATTATTGCCACTAAAATATATCTTCAATAATGCAATAATAATGCAAGCTTTTAAAACAAATTTACAGAAAAAAAAGTTTACGTAAGTAATTTTGTTTTTTCATGGAGTCAAAATCAATAATATTCATACTGGAGATATCGACGAGTTTTATAGAAAATATACCTATTATTTAAATTTTTTATCTCGAAGGAACAACATATACCCACAAGTAGGTTATTTAATGTGAACTTTATTTCAGAACTCAAATACTCCACACTAAACTAAAAATCATTTAACGAGGTCGGGACGTTATTTCAATTATAAATACATTAGCCGTCCCCTCGAAATAACTCACAGTATAATATAACGTATTTGCATTTAACACAAGGATCATTCATGCCAATTGTTTTGTTTCAAGCAAAAAAAATCACAAGCCATTATGACCTCTACGTTTTAGGACATAATTGGCCGGTCTTAGCGAATAAAGTAAAACAAATACGCTATTTGTGTATATGATATCATTGTTGTGTTGAAAAAACGGCTAAGTGCGAGTCGGGCTAGCTCCCTCAGGGTTCCATAGAGTTATAAAGTTATATTAATGTATTATTAGTTACTCGCTGCCAGAATACTATGCCACGTAAACGCATAGGTACTTCAATTAATAAATATTAAAAAAATATTGTGGTAGCTACAAAATAATGAATTTCGTATCTATTCGTTTACTTGTACAGTATGTTTTTGCCAAATTTCATGATTCCAGGTCAACTTAAAGCACCCTATAGCTTTTGATTTAAATGCGAGTGACAAAATGCGCTATGAATACTTAGCTGTATTGTTTGATTGCGTGCTTTTAAAGGCCTAATTTTTTTACAGCTCCAAGAGACGGTAGACCCGTAGTATTTGATATTAATTCAACTTGTTACCTCTACGCGTTCCTGAGAAAAAAAGTCATAATAAACAGACAGATAAACAACGAAATGATCTTGTGGGGGATCCTGAAATGATCCTGTTTTCCTTTTGAGGTAAGAACCCCTAAAAAGAATTGCTTATATGTAAAACGATAAAAATATTAAATAACATAATGACTGGTACTTTTCAGCTACAGTTAGTGTGACACATAGATTAGTCATATCAAACGTGCTATTGTAAATGCGATCCAAAACATTACCACAAACGTTCAAGTCGCATGTTCAAAGATTATTAGTATTTGATCGAACATTAAAAACTAACTGTCAAATTCTTGTCAAAGAGCGCGTGATCTCTTTTTTACCTACTACGAAGGGTAATAATTATTTTCGAGTGTATGAGTGTATGCATTTATATTCCTGTGGCACGCTCTATATAGCCTAAACGACTTGATGGATTGGTATAAATCTCTGATTATATAATGTCTGGATAGAGAGTCGGCGTCAAAAAACGTATATAAAAATATCACCTAACAGTTCGGGTATAATTCGGTTTGTATATGGTTAGTGTGGTGTAGCGAGATTATGTAGTCTGTTGAGTCACACACACACAAGTATGCTTGTACTTTTTGTTCACATTGTATTCTGAGGATCCATCCAGTCATTATATAAGCTAAAGTTATAAATAGGTATTTAAATATGGTGTCAGCTAATCAAAAAGAGAGGAAGGAATGAATACTATTTTGTTACAACTTAATGTTATTATAATTGCTGTAATTTTTTCATAATATAAGAAAAATGCACATATGTATAATTTAAATCTCATAGATATGAAATTTTCAATTACCTGATTCATAGTTAGATTATCGGATGTTCCATGCGATTTCAGCTAAGTTTATTTTTACGTTGTTAATTCAAATAAGGTAGGTATGTACTAGGTAATATGCTTTTAAATTTTTATCCTTTACGGCATAGCATTAAAATGGATAGGTAACTAACTACTGGTTAAATTCATAAAAAACAAATAATATTAATTGCAGCTCTCAGCTGATTCTTTGGTAACTAAAAACAATTGGAAACAAATTATAAAATATAAAGATACCTACCACCCTGTGACAATAAAAAAGGAAGCAAAAATACGACATGTAGATCAAATATACACCAGTTGAGGTTTTGAAATATTCGCTGTGTAGTAGAATTTTCTGTGACCTGCATGTAAAATCCATACTGGAATAGTACATTATAATGTAAGTACGGTAAGCTGCATATTATAGTCGAGGTTTTTATAATAAACCGATGACTATAATAGCCAGTTTACTGAGTACGAGCATCATGCGACGTTTTTTAATAGATTTGTAATTAAAATTAGGTAGATAATTCATATGTAATAATGGCGGGAGCTAAGGACGAGAGCGGGTTGTTTTTCGCGGTTTCCGCATGCGTCACAAACAGAATTTTCGTTTATGATTGGTTTAAAGCAAAAAGACCTAGTACTGTAAAATACAACATTACCGTACAAGTTTCTATGACATAAGGACCGTATTAATAGCAAATGTGAATGAATAAAGATTCTGTAATTACATTTAATGTGTAATTTTATAAAAAGCTTGTTTTAAACTATGATACCTAATGACGCATGGTCTGTCCAAGCACTGAGTCTGACATTTTGCTCACGTCATCTTGATTATTATTCTATCTAAGTTTGAACCTTGCCTCGGTGCGGCGTCTGTCTTTTATGTACTCTCGCCCACAGACAAGTCAACCTTATAGACCACGCTTTGACGGGAAGTAGCATTCGCCAAGGCTATGTAGTGACACTACATAACTACGTCACTAGTGAGCCGTCAGTTGGAAGCACGTCGGAAGCCATTAAATTGTCAATTTTGAACGAGCCAATAAAAACTAGTCGACCTCTCCCCGCACCCCGCCACTTTTGGCGATTTCGTTTTCGTACTGACGTTTATTAAAGCGTGGTCTATAGGTTGACTGGTCTGTGACACTCGCCGCATCACGTTGTCTCTACTTCTGGCTTCCACGCACATGCGAGTAATGATGACCGGTAGGCCGAGTGGTTAGGAGACCCTAACTGCGGAGCCAAGGGTCGCAGGTTCGATTCCCGCCTGGGACAAATATTTGTGTACATGAACATATCTTCCGTGTCGGGGTGTAAAAAAAACTGTATTTGTAACTATTATAAACATTAAGTATTTATATCAGTTGGCTAATATCCATAGTAGTAACTTTGATTAGTTTGGAACTAGATGGCGCTGTGTGGGATGTCTGAATTATTATTATTATAAACGCAAAGCTCAGGTTTCGCCTTTATCTGAGCCTTTAAATTAATTGTATTACATCAGAGCAACAATATGAACATGTTAGCGGTAGAGTCTGTAATAACGTTAATGTCAGCAATACCGGCCGGTTTCAGTTTAAGTTGATAATCACAAATGAATTTCGAGCTTTAACTAGGTAATGTGGAGATTAATTGAGTACTGTTGACATTACATAACGTAGAGCCGTTAAAGTCCAAATTGAAAATAAAAAAATTCGAAATCACTTTAGTAAAGTTATTCATATATAGTATTACGAGTTTTATAATCCTTTAGACTTCAAAAAGTATAAGGCTTCGTGGTGGCTCGTCGCTCCTCAAATTCATCATCATCATCATCATCATCAGCCCATTTTTACCCCACTGCAGGGGCTTAGGCCTCCCCCAGGGTGAGGAGGGGGCTTGGAGCTTAAGTCCACCACGCTGCTCCACTGCGGGTTGGGAACTGTACGACCGCCATCTATTGACAGCGTCCGGGACCGACTGCTTAACGTGCCCTCCGAAGCACGGTGTCAGTGATATTGTGTACTTAAGTCAGAAAAACTCATTGTTACACGCTCGGATTCGAACCATGGCCCGATGGGGCCAAATTTGAGACAGGCTTGTTGCGCTCTGGGCTATCACGACACCGTTCTTCTCACATTATCACAATCAAAACCTGACCTAATCTACTGTTTTAAGCGACTTCAAAAAAGAAGGAGGTTACTCAATTCGACCGTATATATGATTTTTTTTTTATGTGTGTTCAGGGATAACTTCGTGGTTTATGAACCGAATTGGATGATTTTTTTTTGTGAAAGGGAGATATATCCGAAATGGTACCATGATAAGGAAACCAGGATCTGATGATGGCATCCTAGAGAACTCGAGGGGCACCTTCGAAAATCGTATTTTAAAGTATCGTATTTTAAGTATTTTGATAAAGTACGACTACTAGTACTATTTAATGAAGGTCGGGAGTCGATCTGATGATGGAGCTGAAAGACAGTCGAGGGAACTCCTCAACGACTTACAGCAATCACTTGGTGTTTGGACTTGATTCATTTCTATTGATGAGATCTTTGCACCCATATGGATTAGAAGTGCCATTACAGGTCTGATGATGGAGACCATGCACAATCGAGGGAACTCCTCAACGATTTACAGCAATTACCTGGTGTTTGGACTTAATTCATTTCTATTGAAGAGAACTTTGCACTCATATGGGTTATAAGTGCCATTACAGGTCTGATGATGAAGACCATAAACAGTCGAGGGAATTCCTCAACGATTTACAGCAGTTACTTTTTGTTGAGCTTCCTTCATACGGTTGAATATGCCAAAATGTTCAGTTCGCACAAAAATAATAGTTAAGATTGAAGTTTTACATAGGAATACCACTGCCTACTAGGCATGCTGATGCGTTAATTTGACACTGAATTTACGTTGCGTAATCGTGGTTCTGTCTCATTAGAGTAGCGCGTTTAGTAGCCCCATTTATACTAAATGCAAATAAGTTACAGATGCGTTCAACTAAAAATTTAAAAATAAAATAATTTAAAAAAAAAAATAAAAACCGACTTCAAAAACATAAACTAAAAAGTTAAAAATAAAATTTTCACTTTATAGAAAGGAGCATATAGTTAATGAAGTCGGTGCCAACTCAGACACTTTAAATGGGTACTTACCAAGTAATAACAATTACAACAATGATATATTTATGACAATAACAAAAATAGAACACAATTTAAAGTGTCTGAGTGAGTAGGCACCGACTTCATTAACTATATGCTCCTTTCTATAAAGTGAAAATTTTATTTTTAACTTTTTAGTTTATGTTTTTGAAGTCGGTTTTTATTTTTTTTTAAATTATTTTTAATTTTAAATGATGAACCATCAACCTATCTTGGTCAAATTTCAAAGCGGTATGAAGAGAAGACTTTAGAGTAGACTATTAACCGAATCAACACTTTAACGTGTTGAGTCAGTTAATGTCGGCATTACCTAGGCAAAGACAACATTTCGGTTTTACGGTACATTTACGGTAACATAGATTTTCGGGATTTACGGTAACATACACGTAGTACCTAACACAAACACCGATCATCGATTCCTCGTCGGTATACTAATTTCATGCCAAAAAATTGGCTGAAAAACAAATGTCCATTGAAATTTCACATACTTCGCGCCTAAGTTTAAAGAAAATAATCATTAACAGGTGTGCAACGCACACAGAGAAGTGTTTGTTTTTTTGGCATATGGATCAATTAAAAATGTGGAAAATATTATACGACTGAGCTGTCTTGTTTTTAGAAATGTCGTCCAAAAAACTATTTGTAGATTGCTATAAGTAGGTACGTATAAAGTTATATCAATAAAACCAATACCTACACTGAACGCACCCTCATACGTACACACAACACACAAACACACCCTTACATACACCCCCACACACCCAATTCTAAAACACATACACAATAGTTTATCAAAGGCTCGGATTATTGTAAGTTGTAATTGTACCTATCTGTAAGTACCTCACACCTGTAACTATCGATGCATATAACAATTGAGACATTTATTGTTAAGTATTCTAGGGCGGGAGACTGGTGACAGTAATACAGGTTCTTAACCTAGTACTGACACCAGCTCTATCGCTTCTTCTTTAAAGATGTTTGAAGAAGTTTGTTTGAACTGAACTTACAGTCATTATTTAAAGAGGGTTCCATTCCATTCCATCAGCCCTTTTTATACCCCACTGCATGGGGTATAAGATAAGGCTTGGAGCTTAAATCCACCACGCTGCTCCAATGCGGGTAGGCGGATTGTAACGACCGCCATCTACTGACAGCTACCGGGACTGACTGCTTAATGTGCTCTCCGAGGCACGGAGTCAATGATACGTAATGTACTTAAGTCCTTAAGTAAGTGAAGTGTTTGTTGCACGTCCCAAATTTCTAACATGTTTGTACATATGCAACGTTTTTGCCTGTCTAAGCATAAAAATTACTATAAGAATCGTAAATCTGAAAACTAGTACTGAATTCTTAGGTAACTAAAGACATTAAAAATATCGATGCCCAATTCGCATGTCCCAACATTATATATCACTGCAATTTTGCAATCGGTTTGCAATCCATTCGATTTCAACTAATCGATGTAATCGATTCGTAAACGGTCGTGGCCGTTTCGTAAGCAGTTTTACAGCGAGTTGCAGTAAAGTACTTTGATTTGAACTATGATGACTTTCATGTCTGATACAATAAAGTGGGGACATGGAACTCATCATGGTTCTGATCAAAGTATAATTGTCAATTTTTAATTTATGTGATATATACGTTTAAGTGATCTCTTTTGGTGCGCCGCGCTGTTAGTGTTATTCCAAAATACGTATACGTAGACCAAATGGGAGGTTTTCCGAGTTTGATTATTAGCTTTGAAAGTAGATGGCGCTGCAGGTCATTACGGCTGTCAATAGCGATTGGTTGGATTGAAATCACTAAACTATACACTAGTAGAACAGACGACACGAACAAAATCTGTACGCGCGGCACTACTGCCTTGTTTCTACCACATTGATTATTCTATCAAGTATAATACACTGTATTATACATGTCTTATGTATATTATGCTTGGTTCGTTTTCATTGGAATACACAGTATTGCAAGTATTATACAAGTCTTTAGTAGGTATTCATTATACATAGCGTGATATTACTTGTAGTTAAAACAAGTATGGCGGCAAGTATGGTATGGCAACGGTAGAAAGTAATGTAGGTACAAAAATTAGTTTTGAACGGTTTTAGTTTTGTTTTGATTAATTATCGACGTTATGTTCTGCCACTATCTTTTTTCTTCGCAAATGATCGATTTTTATACGTTTTTAACACTCACGACGACGATATTTTTTAATTGTTTTGTTTAATCACGTTTTTGGCACGCGGTCTTGATGAGCATAGGCGAGTGACTAAATGAGTTGTTGCCGGTCAGCAACAACGCTTGACGCAAACACTTGGTTCGCGGTGTCGGTTCTATACGCTAGTAATATTAGTTCGATGGTTGAAAACTACATTCTCTTTGGCTATCGTCACAGCTGTTTGTCTAATTAAATTCTTTAACACCAGTATTTTGTTTGTTATTAAGTATTTTTATAAAATTATACGGGATGTTCGGCTGAACACAGTTCAAGCTTATAGAGTGTGTAGAGCTTACCAAATTACACAAAAAGTTTCAAGTGAGCAGATGGCGTAAACTAAAGGTTACTGTGAAAAACTTGTTTAAAATAGAATTTTTGTTGATAACTTATATTATTATTTTTTAAACTTTTTGTTTAGTTCGGTAAGTTCTTAACGCTCTATAAGTTTGGACTGCGGTCATCCAAACATCTCGTAAGTATATATATAATTTATTTTTTTATTTATTTTGCGTTAGTAGATACCCCTTATTACCCTAATAAAGCCATTTCGTACTTTTTTTTAAAAGATAAGCTCTCATTTCAAATACCTTATGCCGAGATTAGTTAGATATGCTTTCTACCATTCTGCGAATTTACTTTGTTAATTGTTACGTGCGCATAGAGATGATAGATATGAGTTATTACACATAATAATAGAATTTCGAAACAGTTAAGTTTTTACGTAATCGCTGCTACGTAAGCTACAAATATATTTTTTTTCTACCTTTTATTTGCAAGATTTATTCCAGATATATGATACCTTCACTTCAACTTTAAATAAAAACACTCCTACAATCTTATAACACTTACATTAAATAATTTTTTTTTTTAATTTCACTTGGAACTGTACCTATCTGTGATTTTATAATGTTCGTATAATGGTTCGTGTGTAAAGTAATAAAATTACATGGAGAATTTTCTTGACATAAACTCTCATACGTGATATTTTACTATTAAATAGAACTTTATATTTTTGATTAGACAGATAGTAAATCTTCCTACTTTTCAAATTGCAATACCTACTGAGGTGAGAAAATAAGATTCAAGTATGGAATTTGTTATTTATTTATTTTAATTATTTTGTAATGTTCAAAAACACTTTCATTTTTGATATACCAAATTAAAACGCTTCGGTGTAGGTACTCATAATTCCTATATTCTTAGATATACGAAATCGGGTGACCGAGCTCGGCTCGGTATTTTTTTTTAACCGTATTTTTCGATTAATCGAATCGACCTGCTCTTAAGTGATGCCTATGTAATATAAAAAACTGAGCCGAACGGCCTGGTCATTTTTGAGAACCATATCTATTGAAACGCCCCCTGATGTCCTATAACTGCACAACATATTTAATTATCAGCTTTTAGTTGATCCTTATGTAATTCAAAAAACCGCATCGAAATCAGTTTAGTCGTTTCGAGGAAACACATCTACTGCAGCACCCCATACTAATTAATAACGTATCTATCGTGATAAATATGTTTTAAGATGGTATACCTATCTAAGTATAAAAATTTAATTCAAATCGTTAGAGATGTTTTCGAGATACGTGGAATATATAAATATACAAGAATTGCTTGTATTTATAAGACGATTTTCCATGTGGCATTATATTTATCTGCTGACAAGTAGAGAATTACTAAAAAAAAAAAATTAAAACCTGCATAGTTCTTCTTAGAAGTCACGACTATTTAAGGTTAATTTGGTTTTTGTGTGATGGGCGTGTCTTAAGCTACTGCTAGTAAGTAGCTTGAAAATAAAATTAAATGAACTCATCCTGGCTTCGACGAATGGAAAAGTATTTAAAAAAATCTATTTCAAAATCCCGGTACACATTATCTACGATGCTTCTTAAGAACCAATATGCCAACTATAATTATTTTACTACAAGATATCTCCGGTACAATTCCAGTTTAAATTTAGCGCAAGTCATCGAAGTTCTGATTTTAACAGTACTGAAAAATTCTATTTTTTTATTCCCAATACACATAACTGTAATTCATCATCATCATCAGCCCATTTTTACCCCACTGCAAGGGCTTAGGCCTCCCCCAGGGTGAGGAGGGGGGCTTGGAGCTTAAGTCCACCACGCTGATCCACTGCGGGTTGGGAACTGTAACGACCGCCATCTATTGACAGCGTCCGGGACCGACTGCTTAACGTGCCCTCCGAAGCACGGTGTCAGTGATATTGTGTACTTAAGTCAGAAAAACTCATTAGTACACGCCTGGATTCGAACCATGGCCCTATGGGGTCTTATAAATTTGAGACAGGTTCGTTGCGCTCTGGGCTATCACGACACTAACTGTAATTCACAAGACATTATATATGTGATAAATTCAACGTGTAAATTCGATATTACGCACTGTTAAATATGTATGGAAGTAAATTTTTGAAGAGCGCACTTAATTACTTGAGGCGCAGTAACATCGTACCTATTTTCGTTTCAGTCGTGTCGATTACGCCCGCATTAGTAAATTCAAAATTTATGGAATTGGGTGTGTTTACTTTTCAGTGTTTTTCGTTTTTCAAAACGGCCTTGACAATAAAATGCCTGTTTTGCTATAATTTCGAAATATAGTAATATAACGGCATTCAAAAAGGTTGCACCCGCTCCAGTAGTCGTTGAAAACTCTATAGGTATGTAATCAAAATTGTCGACCAATACATTTACCTGGGACAAACAATAAATCCAACTCGGTTTTGCAGCATTTGGGAGGCTATGTACAGCGTTTTTGAGTGCGATATTACATACTACCTTAGAACCTAAAAATGAAAATCTTTGAACAGGTCGTGTACCGGTAAGACTTATGTACAGAAATGAGAAGTAAAATGTTGCCTTAAATGTTAACAAGCAGTGAAAGTGTTATATAAATGTGGAATAAAGTTTATAACGAGAAAACCTTCAGAGCTGGAGTGACCTACTTTTCTGTGTGGTCTGTTACCACATACTACCACTACGCCATACTAACCATGTACGAACCGTTTCTCAGTGCGTGAATTATAACCCAACAGTTAGGCGATATTTTGATATACGTTTTTTCCAAGCCGATTTTTTATCTGCACATTATATAATCAAAGTGACTTACTTAGTTCACATAATAAGCAAGTTGAATAAAGTGACCAAGGGCAGGCCACATCGATCGCAGAACCATAACCAGCTAGGCTACGCATTGTGTCATCGCCTAGTTGAGGCAATCGTTCGAGTTAAACCATTTTCAAATGACATAGCCATATTAACCAAAGAAAGGATCACAGTACTAGGCGCCTACACAATTTATTCGGTTATACTTACGCTACTTGCGCTAGGCGATTGGAAATATAAACGATTAAATTGTGTAGGCGCCTAGTACGTAGTAGTAATTATTTACGAAATTTAAATGGCTTTGTCATTTGATTGTGTTATAATTTGAACGATTCATATTCAAATTCAAAAAGTTTTTATTCAATATAAGATTTTTACACACACTTATTGAAAGTCAAAATGAATTGATTAGCTACCGGTTGAAAAACTAGAAGGAGAAGAACCGGCAAGAAACTCCTCCCTGTTAATTTTATTTAGATATATGTTTTTCTTAATAGTTTTTTTTTTTTTATTTTAAGTGCTTACAACTATTACAATGATGCGCATTTATAATTTAAATACTCGCTAATCGATCGCTTCGACTAGGCGACAGCACAATTAAATAATAAAATTATAATG
Organism: Luffia ferchaultella; assembly: GCA_949709985.1. NCBI lineage: Eukaryota > Metazoa > Arthropoda > Insecta > Lepidoptera > Psychidae > Luffia > Luffia ferchaultella. The sequence continues at coordinate 19,049,004 of OX453242.1, read as the reverse complement.
ATGGTAATTACATTAAAAAGGACAAAAGGTATCATCATGAAATTATAAAATCCATCATAAAATAGGAGGAATACGAGAAAGAAAAATACGCGTCAGCATAATAATGGTCCCTAACATTTTGCTAGGGTTGAGGGACTTAGATATTGTTGTAAGATTGCTAATTACGTTTTATAAAATTTGAATGAGTTAGATACCTTTTTTATGTGTGAAAGTTACCTTTTATAAGGATAAAAAATTTAAAAAGTCGCAGTCAGTATATCTTACTTGTGTTTTGATCCGCGAGGTTACTATATTAAGTGGCTTAGAAAATTAAGGAATTATGCTATGTCTGTCAACTCATACGATTTATGGTACTGTTTATATTCCTAATATACCGGTTAGAGAATAATCGGCAATTCGCAAAACACCCGTATAAATAAAAATATTAATTTTAATAATGTATATATTAATGAATAGAAATGTGTGTACATTAAAGTTTAAAACTTAATCTAATATGAAATGATGTCAATAAAAAATTAAATCTTCTTTGCTTCCACTTGTTAATCAACGCTTTTTCGAGTTGCCGAATTAAATTAGTATAGTCGTATATAATTCATAACTGGACGTTATTTTTAAGCTATACAAAATATTGCCACTATAAACGGTCTAAGTGTAAAATAACTTAACTTGGAAGTAGAGGTAAAAGGAATTTTTTATTTCATTGCTAGTGGAAGCTCAAGGGGGCACTCTAGCAACAAAATAAGTTTAAATAAAAGCTCTGTATAGTGCGAGCTCAACTCGCGTAATGAAGCTTCTTTGCAAACTAAATAAATTTGCCAGACACTGGCGAACAAAGATAGTATAAAAGGTGCCATCTATCATGAGACGAATTTGTTGTCTGTACTCTAGATATTTTAGGATATTTCCATAGTTTTCGAAATATATATAGCACATCAAGCCCAATATATCAAAACTCAAAATCAAAATATTTTTATTCAAGTAAACTTTACAAGCCCTTTTAAACAATCGAAGTCTAAACGATCTTCGACTTTATTTACTCATATATTTCTTTTTTGAATCATAAAGTGTTGAACAATTTAAAAAAAAAAGATAATAATCATATAATAATAATAATAATAATAATAATAATTCATGGGACATCTCACATGGCGCCATCTAGTCCCAAAGGAAGCATGTATTATGCTTGTATTATGGGTTACTAGACATCTGATATACATAAATATTCTTTATAATATGTACCTACATCTATATACAAGGTGAAATTAAAAACCGATGACCGTCTTGTTTCCTTTTAGTATTGTTCAATAGAAAAATATGGAGATGTGACTACACAAATCTTTCCCGAAAAAACCAATATGTGTATTCACCATTCACGGCCGCCTAACGCTAGTTTAGCAGGTTGCGTCATCTCGATCTCAAGGTCTCGGGCGCGTCGTTACAAAGAAGGCAACCAAACGTTATAAAATAACACTGTATATAGGTAAAATAATTTATTATGAAAATGTGACCTATATTTTCTATTTGCGTAATTAGGTCTATTGGTGATACCTAAAATTTAGAATTTTTTTGGATGGTTGTTAAAATTTCTTCCTGTATATACATAGATGACGTTCTGGATGTAAATTGGATGTAAAATATTCGTATCTATGAATATTTTACACCCAGACACGGAGCAAATAAACGTCTTCATGTACACAATATTTGTCCCGAGTGGGAATCGAAGCCCGACTTTTCTTTTGCAGTTAGGGTCTTTAACCATTCGGCCAATCAGTCAGTCAAGATAGGGCTCTTTGTATTACTTTTATCCTGATCGATTATCCGGTTTCGACTGTAACAAACGATGAGTCACTCAATAAAAGTTTCGTTTTACCTAATGGGGCACGAAACCACAAAAGGCAATATTTCATCGGAGCTGATATATCAATGTATTTTTAACAAAGATAGACAATCCTATAATATTTGAACTTCAATTAAATTTAAACCACGCAAGTACGCGCCGTTGATTGTAATTTTCACGGTCGAGTAATGTCGACTGCGGCAGCTGTGAGCCTTATCGCAATAAAATTGAATAAACGCCGCCGGACCCTAACAAGTCTCGCCGTATAATTACGACCGACACAAAAGGGTCGATTAAAAAAATCACTTCCTCAAACACACGCGAATCACAACCATAAATTGACCATAATAGGTAATTAACAATTCTCACGCCGTTCAATTTACATGTCGATCGTTACAAAACCGCTGTCTCGAAGTAACTTTTTTTTTCGTGTAAGCAAATAAAATCAATATAATGACATAAATGTTGCCATTAATAAGTGATTTATTCTATTAAGTCGCATCATTATATAGTTTAAACGTCGATTTTGTATTATATATACATATATGTATTAATCGTACATTAACGATTAAAATGGATTATTTATATATTTTGGAAAGAGAAATAAAATGAAGACATTATTAATATATGGTCGTTTTTAATTTAGATTTAATTAGATAAATTATATAGAAACATGAAATATTTACAGTCAAAAATGAACGAATCTATACATCAAGAACCATGTTATAAGAAAGAGCGTTGGCCACCGGTCAACCGCAAGCCGCGTGCACACTCGACTGCGCTAATTCCTACCGCTTTGTACACACGTTAACATTGCTTAACTCAGATAGGGTTTCTCACTTTCCATATTTTGACGTTTCCTTGCATAATACGGCTATTACGAATAGCTGTTATGATATAATTCTTACTAAGTATTATTTTCAGTTTTGTCAGAAAGAACGAATTGTATCTAAGTTTCTCTGAAAGACGATGGATATCGTCACATTGACTTCAAATATGAAAATTGAATTTTGATGTGTTTAAGTGGATATATTTAAATTGTTACCCTGAAAAATAAACTTTTTTATCGGGACATAAATTTAGGGTCTGAACTGGACCCCGTTACAAGCAATAAACTGTCAGCGAGTTATCAGAGAGTAACTACATCGAATAACACTCGCTCGTGAATATTTTGTTTTAGGCACAGGTTTTAGGCATCAGAATGGGGTTTTCATTTATTTCTTTTTCACTCATTACAATCCAATTTTACTAGCTTGGTACTCATCACCCATACAATTAAAAATTAGACTTGTACAAGCATTTTCTTATAAGGCCCCATAGGGCCATGGTTCGAATCCGGGCGTGTACCAATGAGTTTTTCTGACTTAAGTACACAACTATGACTGACTCCGTGCTTCGGAGGGCACGTTTAGCAGTCGGTCCCGGATGCTGTCAATAGATGGCGGTCGTTCCAGTCCCCAACCCGCAGTGGAGCAGCGTGGTGGATTTAAGCTCCAAGCCCCGCTCCTCACCCTGGGGGAGGCCTAAGCCCCTGCAGTGGGGTAAAAATGGGCTTATGAAGTGAAGTGAAGTGAAGTGAAGTGAACAAGCATTTTCTCGTACCTAAAATGGTTTTGAATAGGTACATTCAAACTAAATTAAACGCGATTTGGTCATCTTCAGAGCCTCTGTAAATTTTCTCGCGCTGGTCCATTGTCGACAAGCCCTCGAGCACGACTAAATGCAGCGAGCGTGGGCATAGGTTTACAAGGTGATTTTCGAAATTTTTTTACAAAAAAATTTACAAACCAAAATAAAATATGAAAATTGTGTTTGGCAGATATGTTTTCTTGTAATTTTCATTAAATTGTGACGCGTAATTTAAATGTAAATTTTGAGACAATTTGTCGTAGGTACACTTACTAATATAGCATACTAGCGATCCGTCCCGGCTTCGCACGAGTAGCAGAGCATACTGTCGTAGTGTCCTATCAGCTTGTTGCGTCGAACATGTGGATTGGATTTAAATTTAAATGTAACGTAAGTTGGACTAACTACTGGGAGTATTTTTAATGTATTTTATTTCCAGTTCTGTAAATATTTGAAAAAGTAAAGAATATATACATAAAAAATATACTAAAATATTGTTTTATATACAAGTGGTAACTTCTACCTAATGCATCACGCGTATTGCGTCGGTATGAGCCACCCGGCACGGCGCGCTAATGCTTGTTGCGCAATAGTTTTATTTCGCGATATCTCCTAAGATATTAATTTAAATTGTATGGTGTAAAGGGCAATTATAATGTACATAAAGTGCTGAAGGTAAATAAAGTTTTTCATTTGATAAGGATTAATATTGTATCCGTATGAATTGCTTTCCAAATTTCCAAACCTCACCATATGACACCATTTTTTTAAACATAAAAATAGGTATAGTAAGCTATATATAAAAGACAGAAGGACTTTTCTTTAGTACTATGAAAGAGGAATAATCCCTCCGTACATTATTTTGTTATATCTCAAAAAGATTAGGCAGCGTTTCCGATGAAAGCTCCCAGCCGACTTGATTTTTTCCGACGTCTTCAACAATAATCGTCATATTTCAACTAATTTGTACAAAACATTAGTGAATTATACACATAAACCTTCCTCTTGAATCATTCCGATCATTAGTGTCAACCATATGCTGATCCGTTGCGTAGTTTTAAAGATCTATGTATACATATGGACAAACAGCAGGAATGCAAATTTGCTTTTTACTATGTAATGATGGTCTGTACGTTTGATTTTTCTGTGATTGGTATTCACTACCAGTTCGCTCAAAAAAGCATTGAAAAATCTGATGTTTCGCGCTTACCCAAAAAGGTACGTTTGAATTTATTTTTTACTTGTTTACATTATGTTGTCACCTAAATAAAATTTCGTAAACTTATGAGATAAATAGATGATATACGATTGTGTATAAAAAATACCGAATACCCTCAATAATTTTGGTTTTCAGATCGCGAAATCAGTAGGGACCCTTATAAATTGTCTAGCGCTGTTTGCCTTATAACATAATCGTATTTTACACAGAAATCTTTAAGCTGTATATGCCGTTTTGATTTATGGTGTCGTACATAATAAATACCTGTCGTCGTGAAAACGTACTTACTCAGCACGATGTACCTGCTGGATAGGCACACAACACGATCCACGGAATGATCCAAAAAACGGAGCTTAATCGTAACAAATAGGCCCGATGTACCTACCAAATCTGAAATACCGAAAATTTCCTTTTTTTGTGAAGTGGACTGTACTGTCGACTAAACACTTTAGATATTTGCTATCACTTTATTTACAAGGAAAGCAGGAAACAAGAGAGAGAGACAGAATTATTGTAATAATTAAATATTAAGTAAATAATTAAATATAATTATTGTAATAATTAGGTAAATCGAACATTTTAGAAAAGGTAAAATCTAATTTTCCAGTTCGTATTAGTCGACAACCGTATTGTTTTCATGAAGGATTTTCTCGGACAAACTCAGGAATGCGTGCATCTCTGTACAGGATTAGTCACAATTATAATAATAATTTTGCACACATCGACTTACACTATCACTTTTTCTATTCCTTCAAAAAAGTTATCAAAGAGTCTATTTAAATTTTATTTATATTGTTGTTGGTAACACTGGTTTTCGTTTGTTATTTTTGTTAGTTCTAGATGTATTAATTGGTTTTCTACTTAATTTTTTCTTTGTCTTTCTGTGTGACTGTAGTGACTATAAATTGTAAATGTTTCGAAGCATTTTGTTGGACCTTAAAATATTCTCAATGTAATTTTTATTTTCTGTGTGTGTAATCCATGTAAACGTCTGTTTTTGTTTCCTGAATAAATAAAAAAAAAACAAAATGAAAATAATTATTCTAATAATTAAATATATTAAATGTTTCCATATCATAATTATTTACAAAGCTAGATTGTTTTTTTTTTATGTGTCTATTTTGAGTTCGGTTCTGTATCTAAATCAAGTTTCTGAGTTTACACTTGGGTTTATTTTTAATAGGTAATGTTGAAAAAAAAATTAAGCTTTTACGTTACACTTGGGCCTGAAGAACTTTTGTGCGAAACTTTAGTGATACATAAGTGTCACATAAGTACTTAGTGACAGTGGTAGGAATAAAACGCGTAGGACACTACTTGACTGATTGATAACACACGTGTAAACTGGCCAATCGGTGCACACAAGCGTACCTTGTGTCCAATCGGATAAATGCGAACGTTTCTAAGCTCGTCTCGCTCCCCTCCTAGCCGCCAAAAAGTCTAAAAATAAACCTCAATATCTTTTATTTCGATCTGCACAAACATAAACTTATTTAAATTAGTTATTAGTTAATTATTTATTAGTTATAATATGATATAAGTGAATCTGACATCGAGTTTTAATAAACTAACTGAAATATATAAGTAAACGTGTTCTTAAATGTAGTTTGAGGAAACGCGGTGAAGTGGTAGACCGCAAGAAGCCCCACGACTTGATGCGGCTTCGACGCCTGCTCGAACTTGAGAAATTTACAACAAAAATACGTATGTTCTAAGTACCTACGTTTTTATAAAGCGACCTTAATAATATCTATATTGGTAGAAGACTACGACGAAGTTAATAAAATACTCATGCAAATATTTATTCCTTCAAAAATAGCAATTTTGACAAATATAAAGTTACCAAAAAACATGACTTCGTTATTGGGTAAAATAACTCCACAATGTTATACAACAATAATAGTTTCAATATACATAAACATTTGCAAAATATTAGTATAAACATGTTTAATACGGTTTCAATTGTTACAATGTGTTGTGTGTGCTAATACACACGTCAGTTGGACTCACATAGTGACAACTCATTTATTATTTTCTACTTACTTGACGTTATTATCACTCGATTGTCACATCAAATCTCATTAACGTCTCATTTTGTTTTAACACATTATCGAGTATGTTGTTTTTTTTATATTCGAACGTTCAAACTTTCTCGAGCCTTCCAACTCTGGAACACAAAAAGTGACAAGAACACTCTATTATCGATGTCACTTATGTGGTCATTACCTAATCCTATTTTATTTAAAAGTAAATACACGATTTATGGTCACAAATGGTTTTAGTAATATCTATTTGTAATGAAACAATCGTTTAGGTCTTATAAAAATCTTGACATGACATTCGACCTTCGGCACCAAAAAGTTCGTCTGATGCAGTCAACCTTACATTATGGTATTTTAAAATAATTACTTTATTTGGCATCATTTTTTTTTACAAGAAAAGACAGTTAAAACATTTTTGAAATAAATCCACAAAAAACCTACTACCTAACGAATCTATTTTCTTACGATTAATTTCTTTAAATAAATACAAAACGTTATTCTAAGTGGTGTTTTATAAATTAAAACCTTACCTATACAATAACATGAATCTGAAAATCATTTTTTCAGGTTTTTTTTTAAATGAGGCTTATATGTTGCACGAAAAGCTCGTGTTTAAGTAAAAATAAGAAAGTCTAAAAGAAGATCAAATTATAAATTTTTTTTTAATAATTTTTTAACGATAAATTTTGTAGTCTAGTTTCGCATCCCTGTCGTTGGGTGCTCTTTTTGAAGAGGTTGGTACACTATATTAAGATTTCTCTAGTTTTCATTTAAAATGTTTGTCTCGCCAGGTGTTAAAGACGACTCAGATGATGTGTCAAGCAAGAGCTGCGGGAATGACGCGGCCAACTTGGCCAAAAAGCAACGGAAAGCTAGGACAGCTTTCACGGATCACCAGCTTCAGACGCTGGAGAAGTCGTTTGAACGCCAGAAATACCTCAGCGTGCAGGACCGCATGGAGTTGGCTGCTAAACTGGGCCTGACCGACACCCAAGTCAAGACCTGGTACCAGAATCGAAGGTCAGTATAGTTTAGAAACAAAATACTATGATGTTAAAATTGATTGCCACTTTTTTTAATTAATTTTTGAGTAAAACTGGTAATACAATGTATCTACAGGAATAGCAGCCCCAAATAGATTTAATGTTTACAGAAATGGCATAAAAACTTTGCACTATTCGTTAATATTTTTCAGTTTACGTCTATATGTACGGCTGGATGTATGTACAGCTAAGGCCAAAATTCAAGTCCGCTCTGAAGTTCACGCGGATGCATTTCGCGCAGGTTTTTCCTACTACTCGCTTCAACTTCAAAGCGAATTAGAATTTTCGCTTTAATATTATATTTATGATATATCTATATCTGTTTACTGATTTATATATTTAAAATAATACAAATAAAAAAAGAACTTTGGAATTGTTTATTTTAAAAAAATACCACACAAATAAATAAGACACTATCGTTATTAATTGAAAAATATAATTTTGAAAATGTGACATGTTGTGTTTAAAAACTGTTCCTGTACCTGTGCCTGAGAGAGATAGAGAGATAGAGAGAGAGAGCGCAACGGCGGCGGCGGCGACTCGTCACAGAAGTTTGCTGAGTCAGCAGCCCGCTACCGGGTGTACACTCTCGAATGTATTCTATTATCATAAGAATACAAATAACTACGTATCAAGTGTCTCGAATTCAACATGTGTGATAAAATAGTATGGGTAAAATTAATATAGATTAAAAAAAAAATTTCACTCCCTCTACTAGAGAAAAGGGCATTGACCTGCGAAGCGCAAACAGAATGCGTTTTTGCTATAGGGAAGAAAAGTACTATAAATTTTAAACCGGAATAAGTGTATGAAACACACGGGAAGACAAAGACGATGTATGCGAATTTTAAATCTGTTAATAACACTACATAAAAATACAGTTTCATGGAGGAAAATGAAGGAGAAATCTGAAATTATAATATGTGAACCTGACAAATTTTTGACTGTTTATGATACATTATTTTCAGGGAACTACTACCTAATCTTTGCTTCTACTTTCTTAGCAGATTTGGTAACCGATAACATATCTTTAATATGACATGAAGAATGGAAACCTAATGCCATTTACTTGTTTAGTAAATAGAATATTCGGCCGCCGAATATTCGGCGTTAAGTACATGCTTGGTGGGGGCGCGTTAGCTGCAATAAGACAAGTAACAACCTGTTTTTCTCGTTACGTTCGCGCGGCAGGCGACGACGGCGCGCGCGCGGGGCGGAGTGAAAGCAAATATTGTTTGTATTTGTTTCAATTGCGAGTAAATCGCGTCACGTAGCGCTTTGTTAGTATACAAATAATACGTAAAGTGAAACTTAATTACTATTTTGCTAAGAAGTTTGTTCCTTAGTTCATTTTCAATTGTTTTTTCGTCAAAAGGCTTATAAAATGACACTGACACTGTTGAAATACACGACAGTTTCTGGAACTGCTTTGAAGAAGTCGCTACAGATAATATGGGAAATGCTAATGATGAGGAGGACGTGGAAAAGAATGCTGTGGCAAACAAGTTGGATTTTTATTTGAAAACAGTTCGCCTAGATCGGAAGGCCGATTCTTACAAGTGGTGGTCAGCAAACGAAAAACAATACCCGAACCTTTCGAAATTTGCAAAAGTTTATCTTTCTTCGCCTGGAAGTAGCGTTTATAGTGAGAGGTTATTTTCTGAGGCTGGTAACGTTTACGATGAAAAGCGCAATCGTTTGCTACCAAAAAATGCTGAAAAGCTCGTTTTTATCCATCACAACTTACCACTGATTAATTTTAACTACTAAAATGTTGTAATTTGGAAATAAATACATAATTTTGAGTAAAACAACATGTCTCTTTTTACATGATTTGCTATTCGGTATTGGCCGAATAGTACGTACTATTCGGCCGAATACCGAATAGCAAAAAAAGTGGCCGAATAGGCCGAATACCGAATAGTTGCCGAATATTCGTGGCATCTCTAGTTTACATTCGTTCATAAGAAAATGAAATAAACAATAATATTAAAAACAAAAAAAAAATACCATCGGTTACCACGTCAGCAGCCCGGTGTGCGGGTCGCGGCTATTTTCAAAAACAAACGTTGATAATTAGACCTTTACGCGCCGCCGCTGTCCTTCGGGCGCCAGGGACCGCCTCACTTGTACTAAAAAAAAATATATATTAGGATACAAATTAAAAGACCGACTTTTTGTATCCTCGTATACATGGTCGAGCCGGTTCGAAACAATAAATTACTTTAACGATTCATTTAGATAGGCGAGTTTTATGAACAAGCACACGAGCGAACACGCAAATGCGAAATCATAACGCTAAATTGAGAAGACACGGAGCGAAAAAAGCTTCCCCTATATTTATCATATATACAATAACAAAATCAGGTCGATTTCAGCAAAAGAAATATCGTACATTGACGATTTTCTTTTGATTTACTGTTGAATTCTTTGCGGCAATAAATTTTTCTCTACTCAACATATTGTTGATTCTTTTTTAATTTTTTATTTAAAAAAATAATAATAATAATCGTGATGAATCCGTCTGTTCGTCTGGATCAGGCCTTCAATTTCTAAGCATTAAGTTAGAAGTTATAAGTAAGCAAACGGATGAAGAGTTAATTAAAAATTTTTTTTCATCAATTTTTCTTATTTTTTTTTTTAATTATTCAATAATGCCTTCTAGTGTTCGAAAATATGATTACACCTTAACAAAAAAAAAATTAAGAAAATAAATGTATTCTTGCTGGTGAAGAAATACAATTAAAGAGATTCTGAAATCTCGTGTAAACAACTATTGCTTCACCACTGATAAAGTGCGATCAACAAGTGCAAAACTTGCAACTAACCGTCAAATCAATCGTACGAAACTTTAAACGTTGTTTTAAACGAAACGTAATGATGGTAGGTAAATGTTCGCGCCAAAAGCTCAAAGAGTCGCCCACGCAGCGACGCGTCGGCCGTCGGGACAATTGGTCTCACTTTTTGCTTTACTTTTTGTTGGTTTTCTATAATTTCGGTTAAACTAATGTTTGGGCTTCGATTTTTCGGTTCGTGAAAGAGTGTGAAATCGGAATTAATTGAAGGATTTAATGGCTTTTGTGTGTGGTCATTTTCTTGATTTTTTTTGCCGCCGGACGTGACGAGAAGCGGCCGAGGTACTAATTTACTATTGTGGGAACGCTCCCGACTGCACTTTCTAGTTCTGTTTGGTTAATCGTTTTTATTTTTGAGCTGGTCGATTTCGATTTTTTTTGTGATGTGTATCCATTGGTATTAACATCGTTTCAAAGAGTTTTTTTTGTCAATTCATACCTCTGTGACGGTATGACTGCCAAACTAAAGTGGGTTATACATTTATTTCACTAGATATGCCGAAAGTGATGACGGGCATCTAAATGAATAACTTAAATTTACCAAAAATACGTCTTTAAGTACTTAGGTAGTCATGGAATGTAGATGTATGTACAAAAAGAGGCTAAACTATTAGTAGTGTGTGGTCGAGAACGATTTTCGTTTATGATAGCTACCTACGTAGAAAAATGCGTCTGAATCCCAATCATGTCATCTAAAATATCTAAACTTCATTCGCGATGATTTTAAGTATTTTTATTTAAAGTTACTTCTGATCTACCGTTTTCCCTGGATAGGTTTTAGCAATCGCCAATTTCAAAGTTATTTAGCTTACATACCTATATAGGTTCAAAGCTCTCTCAGTTTATAGTTACAAAGCGGCGATAAAGTGGCAGTTTGGTTATAATGAGCGGTGTGGGAAGAGCCGCGAAGGCTGCATAGTGCAAGTCACGGGCGCGCCGGCGCCAAAGCAAAGGTGGGTACGTTCTCATTAGCCTCGCCGCCACTCGCTGGCCAGCGTCCATCCCTCAACAGTTGTGATGACCGTTCGAAACCTTTAGCTTCTGTGCTTTATCTTAAAGAGTTATCAATTTATAATTGCGAACTGATTTTCTTTTGGAGTCTCTCATAGTCTGTTAAACAGAATGCACCAAGAAGTAGCATCAAGCGGAAGTGCAGAGTTATAGAACGAACCCAGAAATTTACTATAAGTATTGTATAGCTGTTGGTTTTCCTAAGATAATAAAAAATAAAAATATATTACCCGAATCGATCGCAGTAGGTATGTTCTGCTTTTTAGGGTTCCGTAGCCAAATGGCAAAAAAGGAACCCTTATAGTTTCGCCATGTCCGTCCGTCTGTCTGGGGTTTTTAAGAAAATTTTTTTTGGGATAAGTCGCCATACATGTAACTGAAGTACGAAAAGAAATTCATGGTATATTACCGCGAGTGGTACCAAACGACAGGTCTTCAAAAATGATATCAAGGTTTTAAACAATTTTTTTTATGTAAATCAACAGTTGTTGAGATATGCACTCCTAAAGTCCTAATCTTTGTTAGAGTCATGTGCCCCCCTCTACCAGCTAAACCGTTGTTTTACGGATATGTAGAAAAAAATTATGACAGGAGTATATATAACGTAGTTAAAAGGAAAACTATCACAGCTAACGAGACTGTATTATTTAACGACAAATAGATTAACTTATAAAATGTACTTTTACAAGTAAAAAATTTGTAAAATTTCCGTAAAAAAATTACATACAGCTTGTTATTTGCATTCCTTTGTAAAGCTTATTCTTTTCACAATCGATACTAAAAGTCAAAGGTTCACTTTAATAAAATAAGTAATAAAAATTGTCTCTAGTCATCAGTGCATTCATGTTACTCATAATTTCTTGACTTTTCGGATTAGCCTGAGGGGATCGAGCGCCTTCTAAATAACTAACGAAATAAAAATGAATTATATTTATACAATAATTCTTTATATAATTACATAATAATAACGATTAATGGTTAAGTTCGATTAACGTCACGCTTGTTTTTTTATATGGTATGATGGTACGGAACCCTTCGTGTGCAAGTCCGATTCACACTTGGCCGGTTTTTTTTGTAATTTACGAGGCCTGCCTAATGATTCATGACGTAAACACGAATTTTGCTAAGTATTCAACTTATCAAAAAAAGAACAATTCTGTTCTGGTTTTTGTTGGTGCTACCGCGTTACGCTCGTTCGGGTCCTACGTTTGTAATCGCATTACAACAAAGTAATCAATAAATAAAACTTAAAAGTGTCTGTGCATGGGCAGAGCGATTTGTTAGATTTATCTGACCACAGATACTGTGGATATCTTCTACTTCTACTGTGGATATCTGACCACAGATGACGACCGCTTAGCGTAGTGGGCAGCGACCCTGCCTGCGAAGCTGGAGGTCCCGGGTTCGAATCCCAGGTCGGGTCAGTATTTATATGATGAATATTAATACTGGTACCGGGTCTTGGTTGTTATATGTATGTGGTGTCTTCGCTTGGTACCCAAAATACAAGCTATGCTTAGTTTGGGACCTAGACGTTGTTGTGATTGTGTGTTATTATTATTATTATTATTACTGTTAAGTGTCCCCGATTATACTAATTAATACTCTTACGGATCTATGTGCACACACATGAGCTGAGTTGGGGTGCCACGTGACACCCGGCGACTGCTAGATCCATTGTCCGTTTTCTAATAATTAGGTAAAAATTATAATTTAATCAGTCTGGGCACACTTAACAGTTTTATTGAACTTTATACAATTTTCTTTTCTGGCAATGTTATGATGGGTCGTGGATTCCAAATGTTTGTGATAGCCCAAGCGCAGTGAACCTGTTTCAAAATCTGTAAGGCCATGAGGTCGTGGTTCGAATTCGGGCGTGTACTAATGAGTATTTTCTGACTTAATATACGTTATCACTGAATCCGTGCGTCGGAGAGCACGTTAAGCAGTAGATCCCGGTCGCTGTCAATAGATGGCGGTCGTTACAATCCACCAACCCGCATTGGTGCAGCGTGGTGGATTTAAGCTCCAAGCCTTCTCATCTTGAGTGAGGGGAGGCCTAAGCCCCTGCAGTGGGGTATAAAAAGGGCTGATAGAAAGGTTTTTCATTTAGTAGCTAAAGTTTAGCTGCTAAATCAATCAATCAATCAATCAATTCGTTCGACCTTCAGCCAGACGCAATGTCTGAAAGGGACTAGTCCCAATACACCAAAGGGAACGTAGATAAAGGATGGAGTGTAGATTGTAGTTTGGATTCGGAGTGACGGGAATGAGAGCCAGCCGGTATTCGTGCAACCTTTAGCCAGAAAAAGGAGCTAGGAGAGGTAATAGATATTATAGTGTGTTAATAAATATCAGTGAGGAGCATTAGTTTCCAGTACATTATTCGATTTCATCATTTGATGCAGAGCTTTCTGTGTCCGTTTCTGGTAGGTCATAGAGTTCGTCGGCAGCCTTTTTTATATCCGTTTTGCTTCGTGCCAGTGTGGTCCACTCGTGACGCTCTCGATTGTAGTAGCCCATATCTTGCCTAAGCGAGTCCTCCCATGTGTATATGGGGCGTCCTACCTTTTTTTCTCCTGCTGTGAACTTAAGTGCGGCTTGTAGTATATGATGTTCTTCTCTTCTTAAAAGATGACCGTAGTAGCAAATTCTTCTGGTTTTAATGATTTTAGTTATGGTTTTTCCTTCGAGAATTTCTCGCACTTTCAGCCGTGGTTGGTTTCTTGCTGCTTGCAGCATGTCCTTCAGAATTTCTCTTTCGTACTGCCTAAGTCTTGCTCTGTTTGATTTGGTTAGTGCTACTACGTTCGGGCCGTATGCCATAGATGGAGCGATCACCATTTTATAAATTAATTTGGCAATTTTTCAGTGCATTTTAGTTTTCCTAATGAAAGGTGTTAGGCCTTTAGCATTGCGAATTGCTTGTTTGCATCTCATCCTTATTGTGTCTTTTCTTCTTAATTCTGCTGTCAGCTGTGTGCCCAGGTATTTGATAGTTTCCGTGGGTTTTATTGGAACTCCGTCTATTATTTGTATCTGTTTGGCATTGTCCTTATTAATCGGATCTCTGACCAACATTTTAGTTTTTGTCTCGTTTAGTCTTAAGCCCACGGATATTAGGAGTTCTTTCAAATTCCTCATTATATCGCTAAGGACTGCAGTATTGTCGCCTAAAATTATGATGTCGTCTGCGTAGCATAGAATAGTAGGGAGTTTGATTTCTCGTTCTTGGTCTAATCTTACTTCGCTGAGCAGTTCTTCAAGGGTTCTTAAGACATCATCCAGCAAAATAGTGAAGAGTCTAGGTGAAAGTGGGCAACCCTGCTTCACTCTTTTTCCTTTGGTGACACTTTCTGTTCTTTGCCCGAACCATAATATTGAAGTATGTTCTCTGAGACAGGTCATGATTCTGTTGGCTAAAGTTGTACTTACCCTCGTTCTTAGAATGTCATATAAAGCACTAAGGTCTACCGTGTCGAATGCTTTTTCAACATCCAGTTGTAGTACATATGCGGGCTGCCCTGTCTTCCATTTCTCGTCTAGAATTCGTCTAGCAACAAAAATGTGGCCATCGGTTGATCTATGTCTCAAAAACGCTGCTTGATAGTTTCTTAAAGCTTCGATTTCTTCGTCTAGTAATTTCAATATGTAAGAGGCGTAAATTCTATAGCCTACGTTGCATATTGATATTTTCCTGTAGTCGCTCGCGGATTGCGGTCTTTCCTTTTTAGGGATTGGGATTTGGATTGTTTCTACCCGTTCTTGTGGAAGGGAGTTGGTTTCACATGCTTTTCTGATATGTATTGTTATTTGGTTTAAAAATATTACAGGTGCGTGCTGGTATAATTCAATCACCATTTGATCTGTTCCTGGCACTGTACCCCTTTTCATTCTTTTTATAATATCTTGGATGTCTTCGATAGATGGTAGTTGTATGGCCTGTTCGTCTTGTTGTGATGTTGTAAAGTCAAAGCCTTTGACTTGCTGCAGTTCTTTTATCCAAGTGGAAATGGGTATAAATTGTTTGGGTTGTTTTCTTTTGACCTGCTTTTTGAAATTTCTGAAAAAGTCGTATGTCATTTTCATACGTTGAGATCTATGCACTCTGTGCATTTGTGAAAAGAAGGATTGGCATTTCTTCTCATCCTCTTTTATCTCGATATCGTGTAGTTCCTTCCTGGTATTCTTAAACTCTTGTAATATACCCGGATCTTTCGGAGATCTATTCTTCCAAAATTTTGCCTTCATAAATTTTGCCTTGGCAAGTCTGTTTTCTCTTGACCTATTTTTACGGGGTTTTAGAACTTCCATAACTGTTTCCCTTAATATTTTGTTGAGGTCGTTCCATTCTAACGGACTGTGTGGAAATTGGCTCAGTGCCATCTGTGTTTTTATCTCAACAATTTTCTCATACTCTTTTGATACGCTATCAATATTTAGAAGCTTGTAATCCCAGTTCCAGAAGTGGTACGCTGGTGCACTGTTGGATTTTCTCCTCGATGTGCGGATCTTTTCGGACGGTAGCTTCTTTAGTTTAGCTACGCTGGTTACTTGGCCAAATATTAACTTGTGGTCCGAATTGACTGTTTGTGACCAGTAGCCTTTTATGAATTCGAACTTAGTCCCGTTGTGAAGTTCCGTAATGATGTGGTCAATTTGTGATACTTTCTTTCCGGAACGCCAAGTTATCCTGCATGATTTACGCCCCCATGTGCTACTGACTGTCAGGTTATGTTGCTCACAAAAGTCAAGAAGAAAAAGACCCGGGTGGTTTGATGATAGATGGAACAGGTTATGGCCTATTATGGTTTTCCTTGTGTAGTTTTTGTCGTTAGATCCAATGTGTGCGTTAAAATCTCCAAGAAGCAGTAGTTTTGAGTATGTACATTTGTTTCTCAGTAGTGAGGCAATGTATAAAAATGATGAAATAGAAAGTTTTTCTGTCGACCACTGAGGGATGTGTACTGATATTATAAACCAATTTTTAGGGTACGAATCTGTTTCGGTGTTCAGTTCCAAGTGGATGCCTAATACGTTGTTACTTTTCCTTTGTATTTTAATTATTCTTGTTACCGCGTTCCTTCTGATTAGTATACCCACTCCTCTTGTTTCTTGTGCCTTTCTTCCCCCGCTAAGTATCCAATCGTAGTGCGCAGAGGCAAATGAGCCGCTTGCTGTGTGAGTTTCCTGTATGCCTGCGATGGTAATGTTTAACTGGTGGAGCTGTTGATCTATTAATTTTTTCTTCTCGGGCGTTGCGCAACCTCTTACATTCCATGTGCCTACCAGCATTTTGTTACAAGGTGTTCCGTTAGGTCGGTTAATTGGTGAGCTCCTTCTTATTTTTAAATCGTTTGTGCCGGCGCAGCCTAGTCCCCAGTCTTGGTACTCTGGGAGTGTCGATTTGTTGTTGGCATCTGGGCGGTCGTATCACTTACATGTGGGAGGCTTTGGGGATTTGCAGTATTTTTTAAAGGAGGTCTGAGTTCTTGTGTTCGTTGGGCGACAACGCTATCGTAGTGATTATCTGTAAATAGTAGGTATATGTTACCCTGCACTTGTGCCCCAGAGGGATGGTATGAAATTGTAGCGGCGTCGTGTTGAATTACGTGGACGTTGACTAAGTAGTATTCTGAAGCTGCAATGAGTATATCTTCGCCCCCCCCATGAGCCATCAGTGAATTGTTTTTCAATGAACGTTGCGGTTTTTTCTTCTAGTGTTTGGTTGGGGTAGGCGCTGCTTACATCCAGTATATTATTTAGGAGGGCTAACTTGATCCTGTCAGAGTTTTGGTGTTCTTGAACGAATTGGGCAAGGTCTTTTCTAACCATTCTATGGTTAAATGTTAGTCCAAATAGTTCGTTTATTTGATGTGCTATTGCCCAGAAGAGGCAATTTCCGTCTCCTGTTATTTTAATAACTGTGTAGTTGTTCATGTCGAAATTCGTTATGTTCATACTTGCTTATGATTCTTGTAAGCATAAATAACCTATATTTGGGTTGGTAGTTTAGTAATGCGACGTGACGTTAATCCGTCTTGAACAGTAAACTGTAATGATAAATCGTTTAGTCGTTTGTCAATTTGTTTAAAACCTAGATAAGAGCTTAAATTGCCTTAGTTTACACTTAACCTATGTTTATTAGTAGATATTGGCTGTAAGCTGACGATTTCGTATATTTCTAAATATTTATTAAGAGGCAGAGTAAATAAATTAACGCGGCGCGGCGTCTCTAATGTGTACAAGGGACCCTATCGTGTTGCTTGGGTTACGGTTTTTTTTTGTCCTTTCTAGTGAAATGAGCCGTCTGGAGTCAAGTGGACCGTTTTTTTTGGGCAATAAAGTAACACGCGCTTGTTTGTTGGGAATATGACTGCGTTTTAGGTATTCCCGTGTTATGTTGTTTATTGAAATAAAATTATTACTGATTCTTTTTGTGAATGCGATTTATTTTGTTGAGTGTGTCTAGTGGCTATGTGGATGCACTGGTATTCAGAGTACGTGTTTTATATTTTATTATTGTTAATAATTTTTTTTTTTTTTTTTTTTTTTTTTTCTTTAAATATGTATTATCATGACAGCGATGCGTATACTTATTTTATTGTGAGTTATTGTTTTGATGTTCTATTTTGTGTTTATATGTCTGGTTACTCAAAGTGTGTGTGACCTAGTTGGTGAAGGGGGTCTACTAGTAGGTATTCAATGTAGGAGTTTTAAAAACATACATAAGGGTACATAAACACAAGAGGTAGCAAGGTTGACTCTGTAACAAATTGTATTTCACTTTTTAATATTTTGTTTTCTTTCTCAACTGAAAAATTATGTTTGTGTATTATTTTGTATGTGTAATTTCATTTAGTATTTAGTTTGGTACGATCTCACCCGGATTCCAGAGGTGTTTTTGCTTTGCTGAGGTATGTAATGTCACATGTAATGTCACGTTAACAGTTCACCGTTGCACTTATTTTGTCACTAAGGTTCTGGCCCAATAAGCGATTTGGGTTAATTTGAATTCGAAGCGGACCGCCGACGTATTCTCGGTACAAAAAACGATTTGGAAACAGTGCCGGGACAGCTCGACCCCAAAGCAAAAATTCTCGGGGACGACGGGCCGTACGCGTAGGTACAAAGTTTGCGTGCGCTCGCTGTGACAGCTGGCGACAAACTCCGTAGCTAAAGTTTAGCTGCTAAAGAAAAAAAAAATAGGTATTTAATATAGATAGGCGAAAAATCGTATAATAAATCATAACTCGTAAATTATAAAAAAAATTTCTGAACTTACATAGAGATATGACGTGTCAAATTACTGAGTTTGTCGAATAACTCGTAGTCGAATTCAGAAACTTTATTTAAATCTAGTTCATTTAATATGTGTTTTGTCTCTTTCGTCCAAACATAGGCGTCACAATGAAAGACAAGGACAAAACATGTATTAACTAAACTAGGTTTAAATAAACGTTTCTGATTCGTACATTAAATATTACACTTATACAGTTATAAAAACCCACAGAATTACGGTTGTTTACCTTCAGACATCAAGTGACTTTGAAATTATATTTCATGTGCCGATAGCTGGAGTGTGGGATTAGCGAAGTGTGTACCTACTACAGGGATTCTACTGTACCTACCTACTAAGTGATATAGTTCACTAACTTATTGCTTTTAAAACTTCCTCTAGCATTCCACTTCCTATTAGAAAATAAATTATCAATAAAAACTATAATAGGTATGAATATAGGTATAAATATATAGCATTGAATCAATTAAATATCACCTTTTTAACTTAAACTACTTATAATTTGCATAATAATATACCTAGTAGGTAGCACTTGAATTTCGAAAGACAAATCCTATCTGATTGCTAACATTATGACGACTTGTGCTCCTATGGCTCAAGGCGATAATACTCAACAGTAGGTAATTACCTACGTTGCAGAATTCCAGTAACCGCAGTCGTGTGACTCAAACTGTAATCCAGAACGGTTTTCAAATTAAATCGCTTAGGTCATTTAGAGAGCTGTATAGTTACTAGTGATATGCCGGTGTGTGGTTAGCTGTGTTTCGTTTAACGTCGTTTAGCGGCCACTCGCCGGCTCGGTAATGACACGGAGACCAAAAAAAGACGTATCTCTGTTGCAGTTAGGGCAGACTGTTGAACGTGTATTCTGAAGAGGCGGCGTATTAGGTATACAAGGTGAGATTTTAGTAACCGGCCAAAATTATTCTACATAATATGGGTTAAAAAATATGGGTTACATTTACATAATAAATTATTTTATCTACAGTGTCATTTTATAACATTTGGTTGCCTTCTTAACGTTATTGTAAACGTGCGCGCCCGAGGTCTTGAAACGGAATGGGGCGGCGGGCATGAATGGTGACTAGAGTTATTGGTTTTTTCGGGAAAGGTTTATGTAGTCATATCTCAATATTTTTTTATAGAACGACACTAAAAGGAAACAAGACCGCTATCGGTTTTCTACCAAAGATCATTATATTAAAATTTGGCTGGTCATTAAAACCTCATCCTGTATATGATTGGTTTTTGAAATTTCGCTGAGTTATATACAATGTGTACGCAAACTGACAGCTTCCCGTTTCCCAGATGATATGCGGTATATGATTAATAATAAATTGACCATACCCAAATTTTAGAACTAAAGTCAGTTATTTTATTTTTCGAAAGAATAGGCAATTTCAAGAATTTGATTTTTTTTCTTTGTTTTGGATCGGTATTTACCTACGTAATTATATCATTTTAAAAAGTCTTATAGCGTGACGTTACAGGGTGGCATTATAAGGTCAGCTATTGCCGCTGCATATTTATAAAAATAATGTCACTCTCGAGTGTTGGCTGTCATGACAGTTCTGTAGCGCGTCGGACTGTATTTGTTGGTATGTAGGTGGCTGGAGTCTTCGTGGATCGGGAATAAAAATACTCGAGCAGACGTATAACCGTGTATTGAACATTAAATCCGAGAAACAAGAGAGATCTTTGACATCGAATTTATAATATTTGTATTTGACAATTTATAATATTTAAATGTTGCCATGCGCAACATGCTGCGGCCTCACAAGAGGTTATCTTCTATAGGCAATATACATATTTTGTGTATGGCTCGAAGGTGTGTTTTTTGGTTAGAGGTTTTCACTTCTACTGCCCTCACTTTACCATCATGACCACTAATAACCTTTACAATTCTGGCCATAGGCCATGACATAGTCGGAATATTATCTTCCTTTAAAATGACTAGACTGCCTACTTTTACATTACAAGTTCAGAAAAAAAATTCAAATTAGTTTCTTAAAATTGTCTGTTCTTTCGAATAATAAAATAACGGACTTTAGTTCGTAAATTTGGGAATGGTCAATTACATTTCTTAATTTTTTTAAAAATTGTTTAATTTTATATAAAATAAAAAGTGTTTAACTTTCATATAAAAACAGTTGAACAATCAATTATGTAGCTGGTGACAGCTCGTATCGATTCCAGAATCCATTCTTCTCGAATCATGTCAATAAAACGTACGGTTTGATTTGTTTCCTTTTATCAGAGGGATTTTATAAATTTATAAACGTTAAATTTATATTTATATATTATTATTATTTATATATGTTTTTAATTATGTTAATGTGATATTGACTTATGGTTTTCATCACGGGAAGAGGTGGTGGGATGCTGATGGTATACATGTAATGTATCGAAATGGAAAATATGTTAGAAACGTTTTTTTCTAAATAAGAATTTAATGATATTTTAGAAATAAAGTTAATACGATTCAACTATCAAAAAGTTTGTTATTACCATTTGAGCCATCGGACGTCCAATGTTATACAGACCTCCTAAATGAAAACAATATATATTTTTATTTTATATGTAGTAAGTAGCAGAAGATATAATATTTTTTTGTATATCTTGTATTGTTGATAGATCTATAATAAAAAGGAGTTAACTAAAACGTATACGTTACTTGTATATTATATTTAGTGACTGCGACTTGCGGTGGGTTTCCGTTGCGAGTAAATTCGTATCATTTGCGAAACGATGCGTCTTCGTTTGCGCGTGTCCGTTCACACGGAATGATTTGTTTTGACATATTTTATGTTACTATTTTCTAACAGTAGGCAATTAATTTGATAATTAAATTAATAATAATTAAGGATTTTATTTGTAGGTGTGTTAGTTTTTTTTTAATGTTAATTAACTATACTTAATTGGTATGATTATAATAACATAGGATTGAAATCTTTATTAATTTTAGTTAAATAAATAATAATTGTTTTGGTAACAATTATTGATGTAATTACTCGCTACAATTAAATTGTCGTGATAGCCCAGAGCGCAACAAACCTGTCTCAAATTTGTAAAGCCCCATAGGGCCATGGTTCGAATCCGGGCGTGTACCAATGAGTTTTTCTGACTTAAGTACACAATATCACTGACACCGTGCTTCGGAGGGCACGTTAAGCAGTCGGTCCCGGACGCTGTCAATAGATGGCGGTCGTTACAGTTCCCAACCCGCAGTGGAGCAGCGTGGTGGACTTAAGCTCCAAGCCCCCCTCCTCATCCTGGGGGAGGCCTAAGCCCCTGCAAAGGGGTAAAATGGTCTGATGATAATGATGATGACAATTAAATGGAGAGATGCTACGCGGAAAACGCGGTACCCAAAGTTAGAGAGAGACCAACAACATTATGAAATTGAAATACTCTATTACTTCTCGCTTGCTCTTATACATTTTAAATAGGATTTTTGTGATAAATATAAATAAATTTAAAGTAAGAACGATAAAGAAAACTATTGTTTGCCAGATAATTTAGTTATAATAATAATAATACCAGAGCCATCGCACACAGCGCCATCTAGTCCTAAACTAAGCATAACTTGTATTATAGGGTACCAGGCAACTAGACATATTTAAATATTCTTTATAATATATACAGATATTTCACCCAGACACGGAACAAATATACATGTTCATGCACACAAATATTTCTTCCGCGCGGGAATCGAACTTGCAATCCTTGGCTCCGCAGTTAGGGTCTCTACCCACTTGGCCAATCGGTCAGTCAGTTATACATCATATTATTCTATTATATATTTTACGCGAAATAATACTATGTATAGTTAACAATTGCAGTCACTTTTATATAATTACAATTTTTATTGATATTTAATTTTTTTTTCTTTTTAGCATTCATTCGTCGTTTCTCTACGAACGATCTATAGTGACAACCTATATTTTTTCATTGGCGTAATATTGAAAACAAACCCTTGAAAACCATTGAATTCGAAGTTTTCACACAAATTTCAAACACAAAACAAAATTCGAATTAAACCGAAACAAAATTGTAAACTTGGTCTTAATTTAGGTTTTTGGTAGATGTAATCTATATTGCAGCTGTTTTAGAATAATGTAATATCAGTGAACGCCTAAGCCCCAAACTAAGCATTAGCTTGTGTTTTGGGTACTAAGCGAAGACACCACATACATATAACAACCAAGACCCGGTACCAGTAACGATATTCATCATATAAATACTGACTCGACATGGCATTCAAACCCGGGACCTCTAGCTTCGTAGGCAGAGTCGCTACCCACTAGGCTAAGCGGTCGTCGTTGATCTTTTTATGTGACGCTCAATAGAAAGCAGATCTAATCTTTTTCACACTTTCTATCGCTAAACACTAAACAACACTCAACAGCAAAATAGATCCACTAATCTAATAATATCTAGTTCTATGAAATCTATCTGTACCTAACTTTGGCACTCATTAAAAGATTTCTACTTTTTTTTCTAAATTTAATTTCGTTGTCATCTGACGACCGCTTAGCCTAGTGGGCAGCGACCCTGTCTGCGAAGCTGGAGGTCCCGGGTTCGAATCCCAGGTCGGGTCAGTATTTATATGATGAATATTAATACTTGCACCGGGTCTTGGTTGTTATATGTATGTGGTGTCTTCGCTTGGTACCCAAAATACAAGCAAATGCTTAGTTCGGGGCCTAGACGTTGTTGTGATTGTGTGTGTTATTATTATTATTATCTTTGTCTACTTTGTCACCATGTTGTCACTTTGAACTGGCATTCGTGTGACACCCACGAACTGAAGGACTGTCAAGTACGTCGTATGCTATATTCGAATGTTCTAATGTTTCCATTCCATTCCAATCCAACAGCCCATTATGCCCCACTACAGAGGCTTAGTCCTCCTCTGAATGTGAGGAGATTTGGAGCTTAATCCACCACGCAGCTCTAGTACGGGTTGGTGGGTTTTAACAACCATTTCTTTGTTTCCACGTCTTTCAAAAACATCGCATCAAATTAATTCTATCGTCGCTTGTTCCTACTCTCTGGAATTCAACGAATTTTGGGAAAGCGTTGACAATTAGTTGAGGATATGCCATGATGCGCACATGACGGTATACACAGACATCAATCAAGAATCTGTACACCTTTATACTGATTATTAAGTGTCTTTCTCGACAATTTAACTTTTCTACGTCTAAAAATTTATAAACAAAACTTCCGACCGTATGAGCGCACACTTTAATGGTAGGCTGCGTTACCAAGAAATCGGCTAATCGGTTATTGCGAACCCGGGCAAAATTACACCTCGGCAGAGACACGACGAGCCCGAATCGGACCAAGGTCGTCGAGGTCACTCCACGGCTTGGCTTATCATTTAGCCCTCCAATCATAATATTACTAATGCCATTTGAGTTTTGACTGGATTTTAATAAGCGGAATCCGCGCTCGTATGCCAATTTGCTTCCACCTGATTATCCGTTCTCAACACACAAATATAGAGTACCTACGAATTACTTTTTTATTCAAACACAATAATATGTTGTATTGTGATAAGTTACTGTTTGCTGTCGTATGGTATGTAATGGAAGAAACGTGACAGATTATAATAATGCTACTACTTAATTAGTTAGTCTACAGGGTGTCCCAGAAATCAAAGTCAAGGTGGAAACGGTTTCTGAGGAAAGTAGTGACCATTATCAGAAAAATATATTTAAAAGGTATCAGACGCGTACCCTTTTAAAATTATTGTCCCCCCCCCACACACAAAAAAAACGAGAAAACTGACACTGTGATGATTTGCAGCACTTATGTTATAATTTTAACTGTACCTAATTTACAGACGGGTTATTCAGGGTTATATCGCAAAAAAAAATTTAAGAAAAGTAAAGATTTGCAGTCACAGTATACCTAATTGCAAAATCATCATAGAATCACCTCAATTTTTTTGGTGCCTATAATTTTAAAAGTACATGACGAAATTTTTTCAAAATATTTTTCTGATGACTGTCATCTACCACTTGCCTCATCACCCGTTTCTGGTAAATCAAACCAAAATTTTTAAAAAAATATTCAATATAAAATGTTTACACACACCCATTTAAAGTCAAAATGAATTCATTAGGTACCCATGCAGAATATTAGAAGGAGAAGAACCAGCAAGGAACTCCTTCGTGTTTATTTTATTTATTTATATTTTTTTTTATATTGTATATATATATATTATTATTTTATTTATAAATAAGTTTTTCTTAATAATTTTGTCTTTTTAATTGATTTTTGGGACACCGATATAAAAATGACATCCTATTTTTTTTTTTCATTTTCGTTAAAAGTCTACAGTTATAGGGTTTCATATGAAATGGTGCAAAAGACCACCCATATACTGACATAGGTAAGTCTTGTATACCTACCCATTGACTCACAAACGTGTAAATTGAAGCTGACATTTAAAATGCAAATAAAATAACATTTAAAAAATATTCTTATTATTTATTTCTTTAGGGAGAAAAAAATAACTAAAATAACTTTTGAATAAATTTGTGACTGGTGTTAGAAAATCACTCATTTCCAGTCCGGTATATTCTAACCCGATTCTAAGATATTACCTATCATATATTAATTTCAATTAAAATGTAAAATAAACTATGGAAATTTGTATGTTTACCGTTGTTTTTATTTCACATATCTATATGTCTGCTCTTCTCCCATTTATTTGAGTGTGAGCACAGTATATATACATTTTTCCTTTCATCTCTTTCATGTGCCAAATCGGCATCCACTCCTCTTCTACTCATACAAACCTTCACACAATCCATTCACTTCTTCTTCGATCTTCCTCACCCCAAATAAAAAATAAATAAATAAATCTTTTACCAACTTGAGGTCTTCCATGAATACTTTGCAAGTACCTAAACATGTGTCACCCCAATTTCTAGTTTCAATTTGTAACGGACTAAAATGTGGTGTGACATTTTCATTAAAGTGATTACCAAAGTCGCAGAACATGGAATCGGTTTTGTTTATGGTGATTTTTCAACCTCGACATTCTCCAAGTCTTTACTACTTCTTATCAGCTTTGTCTACGCCAAGACAAGACAGCAGGTGTTTCCTCCTGGATGTCCACCGCTCAAATTTAACGTCCAATGGTAAACAACCATTATTACTGAAAGAAGTAAAAATTCATAGTCATTCCTTGGCGCAAGCACACAGTTACCTTGTAGCTGTCGTTAGTGCCAGCCATAGAATGGACGTGTGTACTTTATCTGTTATCCATTGCTTGAATCAGTCACATCTATTTTCCAGGCACACCTTCCTCTTTCAAGGTCCACCAAAAAACCTCAAAAGGATTCGATCGCATGCTTTGTTGTATTCTTATCACCCTTATTTTTATAAACGGAAACAAGTGAGCTATCATATTACCTATTAGTTAAGAATCATCTCTTCATTGCAATTATTTACAGAAAAACACTGTTAGCCATTTACATTCGATCCTCACTCAACATCTTTTACATCTCAAATAGAATGTTATCAACCCTACCCTTTTCTCATTTCTTACTTCGTCCTTAATTATACTTTTCCATTATTTTGTGACCTGTACTTAAAGCTCTCCTACGTCTCAGAACTCCGACCCTCAGATTTTCCTCATTCATCAATGTTTCAAACATGGATGTAATATATGTCTGGATTGGTAGTCGACGTCACACGACATAGATTTATAAGTAGCCTAACTGTTCCCTGAAAGTCATCTCAAGCTGTCTTAATAGTTATTTGGTCATGACACTATGCATAACTCCACTATATTAAACGAAAAATATGAGATGGACTCAGGATGGAATTATGAAACCAATATAAATATATAAAATATAATCACTTGCCTTCATTGAGTTAAAAGTTTTCTAAATCAATACATATTAATGTCAAACGATGTTTTCTTTTCAAAATAATTTAACTTTAATTTAACACCTATACCATGTTTGAAATCAGTTTTTTTACTTAGCAACGGTCCTGGGTTCCAGCACCATTCAGCCCTGAGTCCATTGACCTACACTAAGTGTTGCTAGTATTCGAATCCAGAATGTCCTTGAAGGTAGAGTAAAAATAATTATAAAAAAGTAATCAGAAGTTGTATTGCTGGGTGCTTCTAACCTTTAACCTTGGAATTATCTAATGGAACTTGACGAGAAATCGATCTAACATAATCGAACTTTAGTGAT
Source organism: Luffia ferchaultella (assembly GCA_949709985.1). Taxonomy (NCBI): domain Eukaryota; kingdom Metazoa; phylum Arthropoda; class Insecta; order Lepidoptera; family Psychidae; genus Luffia; species Luffia ferchaultella. The sequence continues at coordinate 19,021,843 of OX453242.1, read as the reverse complement.
TCGAGATCACTTCTACCATAGAAGAAATACCATGAATAGTAGGATAATGCCTTTCATATTCCAGAAAATACCGACGTCGTCAGGGCCAATATCACAAAATATTTTCCATAGTTATTAATATCAACAAAAAATAAAAACTAATGTACAACATTTATATTCGCATTTCCGAAACTAGAAAACAAAATTTTATTTTACTACTAAAATTAAGTGTTCTAACATGACCAATGTAATCACGTGACCAAATTTTGAAAAGCACATATTTTTGAAATTAGTAGTCACAGACCTATGGTGTTGGTGCTCAAACTTCATGTTTTAGCGAGATCTTGCGACTTTATGACCAAATTTTACAAAGGCTCATATTTTTGAAATTACTGTCACAGACCTGTCTCGCTTCGTTCTCAAACTTCGTGTCGTCGTCGTAGCGAGCGATCAAACGTGTGATCGATCAAATCGATGGCGCCATCTTGGATTTCGAAATTACTATTAAATTTTAATTCAGAACTGTAAAGTTAGTCGGAAGCAAGCATAACTTTGATTTTTAAATTAATGTTAAATATATTCAGACCCCTAAAGTTAGTCAGAGATGTGTATATTGATGTGCAAGATTCAAAATGGCGGCCACTTTTTTTTTTAAATTTTGATCACAGATTCGAGTTCGGGGTCCACGTGGACTCTTAAGTATCGATTTTGGAAGCAATCGGTCCAGTAACTAAAAAGTTCAAAATTGCTGTAACTTTTTTAAATTTTGATCACAAATTCGTGATCGGAGTCTACAAAACTCTTGGACATCGATTTTGAAAGCGATAAAGTACCTAGTGTGTGTAATTTTTAACCACCTCCTTTTCATACTTGTAAAGTTTCACTAAAATATGTTCAGCCATTTCGGAGATTAGTTCGAATAGACAGATAGACGTACAGACGGAAAGAAAGTAGCGTATGTAACTTTTGACCACTTCCTTTTCATGTGTGAAGTTTCATTGAAATCGGCTCAGCCGTTTTGGAGATTAACTGAAACAGACAAACAGACTGTATGATTTTATATAAATAAACCTTCCCCAAAATTTAGGCTATCAAATACAAAAAGAATTTTTTAAATCCGACTGGTAGTTCCAGAGATCAGCGCGATCAAACAAACACACAAACAAACGGTTTAGCTTTATATATTATTAAGTAGGTATCTATTGATTATAATATTATTTTTCCCGCTAATGATTATAAGTTATATAACTACTTCTATATAAATTTCCCCGAACATTAGAAAATATTTATTAGTTGCTATCTCTATGCACCCACACATAGGCGGTTAGGTTGACATTCCGGAGTGTAAGATAGTAACATCACACACCCTAGTCCGTCAAAGTTAGCCAGTCAATTTATTAACGTTGTATTGCGACGTTTTCTCTGTGCGTTATTTCTCTAAGGTTTCAAAATATCCTTAGCGGTGTGTAGGTATTTAATATCATGATTTCTCCATTAAGGATCCGTCCATATCTTTATCTCTTATGCATTCAAATTTCAACTCATTTGAAAAACTAGTAATTTAAATTTTTTTCAAACCATTTTTAAATGGTATGAAGATTCAATACAGCTCTAATATATGGCAGATGGATCCAATTTTTGTATCTATTGAAATGGAAAAATTAATTTCGTTATATTGTTTAATTGAAGCACTTAGTGAAAAAATTAATGAGATTAGTACAAAGTAATAATAACTAAACATCAAGGGCAAATATTATATATAATAAAAAAAAAATATATTTGAAATTGGAACATTTCTGAAAAAAAAATCATTAATATGAAAAAAAACCGTAAAATCATTGTGGCCATTATTGTTTAGTTACATAATGATCCAATCTTATCTATTCCAAAAGCCCTCATCATAATCGTCAGCCCGTAGCTCTCCACTGCAGGAGATAGATCTCTCCCAAAAGCCCTGCAGTTATTTTATTCCCAACAGAGTTAACTAAACTAGTAGGTAGGTAGGTAGGTAGGTAGGTAACATCTAAAGTTACGTTCTATGGTTATTGTTGAATTATAATATTTGTTTACGTATCGCTATCACGAATCGAACATGTAAAATTAATAGGTACGCGGAAATACAATCCCGTCGCCGCCAGAATGGAAGTGGCTGTAACGACGCAGTCCCGGCGGAGAGACGCAACTTTCTTCACAGTTCCCTACTTAGGTACCTAGCTACGTATAAACTAAGAAAGCTCGATATCGGCTGGCGCTCGCAACAAAGCAGCCTAACGTAAAGTGTTCGATCGATGAGACTGTGCTTTGTCCGCCGGAAATACGACCCGAATTCGCATCACGTCGCCCAAAAACCCAAATCGAGATAAACTGCTTTGCTCCCGATGAGAGAACGTAAGCGGAACCGTTTTCCTGGACGATTTTCGTCTTTAACTAGAAACGGTTAAAGCCCGTTTTCCTACGGAACGATCTGAGCAACAATTGAATCAGTTTACGCAGCATCAAATCGCTAAACCGCTGGGCGGAGCGAGCTCAGACTCCACCTGTGGGACAGAGACGGACGATTGCAGCTCCTTCGGCATTTTCGTGTGCGTTAGAAAGTGACGGCATCATCGAAAATTGTCTGGAGACGACATTCTGAATTCAAATGTGTTCGAGGAGGTTTATAGAATGGGAGAATTTTAGTACGCTTTACAAACTAAACTCGCCTCGTTTTTGTCGTTTACTCAGACATTGAATCGAATTGAACAAACCAGTTTCTATGTACTGAATTTGTAAGTTAAATAAAATGGTATTATGTTAGTAGTAAGTACATTAAGTTATTTATTGTCCCAGTTTGAAACCGTCGTTTAAGTTTACACCTATAATATGTTAACAGTAGGTACCTATAGATACAAAATATTTAGTTTGATAAGAATATCGTTTATGTTTTTTTTTTTAAATAATTTGCTATTTGTTTATGATTACAATAGTCATAGATCTCCACATTGTCAATTTAAGCAATTAAATCTATTGATGCAAACTCAGACTAAAATAAAAATGATTCATATAGGTAAACACAGGAACGACAGGTAGGTACCTACCTACTGTAGGTACCTATATACGGTGACGTTGATATTAATATTGGACGTTTTGGACATGAGCACTAATGACAGAGCTGGCTGAGCTGCCTTTTTAGAATTATAGAATTAAAACGACATTTTCTACCTATATGAAAATAAAAACTTGAATTTAAGTATTTTTAATCATAGGTAATAGGTACCTACCTATATTCAAAATAATGACGGTAGAGCGAATAGAGAGCTGCTAAGCTGCTATGTCTAAACGCAGAAAAATATGTATACTTACCTACACTGTAATGAATAGAGATGAAAAAACGACGAAGATAGATAAATAAATAAATTATACTAAAAATAACTTTGGGATACATTTCGCCAAATGAAATTAAATAAGTTGTCTATAAGATTATTTATATATATATATTTTTCTAAGATTAACGAGCCTACATATGGTGTTTCTTAACATTGCTTGTTGTAAGCATGAGCCTAGGAATATCCGGACGTAGCATCGTGAACTAACTATCGATGCACCCCTAGTAAGTCAGCTGTCTTTGCACGCACTCGTCAACTTAACACACACACATACCATAGTAAGTCTACCGAACGCCAGTAGGTACGCTGTGAAGCTCCGGTCACACATACTTACTCAGCCACCTATGCAGTGCTTCATTGGCTTTTCAGTGACAGGGAGTCTAGAATTTTTATTAGGTACGTCTATGGTTGTAAGACCTAAATGAACCTAAAATTAAAAAAAAGGACTTTCACCAGTAAGCTTGGTGGATGTGAACGTGCGCAACTTTAGTAGATATATCTCAAGAGCGTAGCATTGACAGGTTTTATTATGAGAAAACTAAAAAAATATTTTTTACGAAATGACCCAGCACTTATATGCATATTTATAAACACAGAAAAATTATCATTAACAAGAAAACACCATCTTTTATAACCATAACAAATTATCTACCGTTCTAAATAACGGCTTTCAAATAAATCATAAATACAAAAGACAGACAGACAACAATTCGTATGCCCTCCCCCTCATTTACATTTAATGAAATTAAATGATCCATTTAGTGAAATTAATTAACGACGGAACCGCTCAAGCGTTGGCTAACAACCGCAACCCCACTGATATTCGTAATAAACCGCACATTAAAAAAAACCTATACACAATAATGATTCCCTCTCTGAATTAATAAAAGTTCAGTTCGAAATGAATACTGCAATGACAATAGCAGACCGCTTTAGTACTGGCCGTATTATCTGTAAAAATAGCAATAATTAAATTGTAAATTTGAAGGGAGATTTATATTAGTATTTTTTCTAAAATAAAACACGTAAAGTGGACCCTGTGCAATAACTGGGTAATAAATGTGTAAATAAAATAATCTTGATATGCAGTTTTAGTTTCATATGAAGGATCAGCTTTCGCTAAAGCCAATTAGAGTAATTTATTCACTCATTAATTGTTAAAATGGCGTTTAAAACTTAAATTAGCCAACAAAGCGATATATATCTACCTACGGCATTCCTAATTATACACTGCATTAAAATGTCTAAAATATAATTTTGTTACAAAATATTCTAACTCTCTATTTGTCTTGGATTATTTTACAAATTTAGCTAGAATAACTATCGTAGTATTTCGTCATTTTCATTTAATAAAATTCTTTTATAAATTATAATTATAGTTAGACGCTAAATATTCAAAAAAGTGTATGGAATGGAATGGAATGGAAAAGGTTTTCCATTTATATACGTGTAGGTATATAGGTACCCTAATTACGTTTAAGTAATGAAAACACTATCTTATCTAATTTAATTTCTTTTAAAAAAAAGACTACCTACTTACTGAAAGGAACAAAATTCGATTCATTATTATAATTTTTTTTAATTTTTAAAATTTATTACTACAATAAAAGTAATCATTACAAAGTTGTTAAGTATAAAATGACAACGTCAATTCCCCATCCGTTCATCCGTTCATCCTTTCATTCGTTCTCGGCATATTGTTTAATTTTTCACCACCCTTTCCCAGCGAAATGAAATAAATCAAAAATATAAAAAAAAACGCTCGTCCACGCTCCGGCGAGCACACGAGTGCCCAAGACGTTTTGTCAAATTTATTATTTTATTTGTATTATTTATTTATATGGCCGGGACTGCGGTACATTGTGCTCTCGAGTGGCCTGTGACAAATTTGATAACGCCGGGGTCACGGGCCGCGCCGCTTGCTGTTGGGGTGCTGTAAACGATACTTTACTGAATTTTAGACTCGATTTAAGTCACTAATAGTGGGTATAAATCCTTTTTGTGGAACTCCTTGCGGGACTTCCGCGCGATCTGACGTTTTTATTTGCGGTTTTAATGAACCGTGAACAGTTTGTCATAGACACGTCTCATGGTGATTTTTTTTAGTTCACTTAACGATATTGCTTTTGAATTTATATCGGTTTCTGCAATGACATTAAATTCGTTCCGTCAGATAAGCAGATGCCGTTAGACATTGTGATATTTAAATAGATAATAAGAAATATATCATAAAATAATTTTTACCTGTATTTATAATAGATATAATTTTTTTCATATTACGCAAACGTGAACTATGATAAGCAATTATATAACTACATTTGCAAATGAACTACTTACATGAAAAGTTTCATCTAATCTAAGTTGTTTAAATGCATCTCTTAATGGATATAAGTAAATAACAAAAGAGTTTAATTTAAATTAAGTAAATTATAATTAAGTAACCGTAAGAAAACGTTAAAATTTTCAACAGTTCATACTATTTAAAAATTTAACTATTCAATATGTAAACACTTATTTATATCTATAGAAATAAGCTTTGTCCTTATCTTCAATTAATTGTGATATTTAGGTTAAAATAAAGAGACAAAATATATTTCTGATTTGGAGAGTTAACAATTAGCAATTCTGTATACACTATACCAATAGCTTGTGTATTTCCCAATTTTATTATAAACTTATTTCTCCGCTTCGCCATCTCTTAAGATAATTCATGACCGGTAAACATTCCTTGAGCTTTAGGTAATGAATAACACAATGCTGTAGGTACCTTTATTTGGCTAATATTAAAACAAGTGTATACTTATATAACAACTTATCACATGTGACAGGACGAAATGGAAAAGACAGACTGCGGTGGGTCTAGAACTCCTAGCCGAAGCGGGCAACTACGCGGCCTTTCAACGTCTTTACGGCGGATACTGGGCTGGGGTGCCAGCGTATCCGGCTCAACCGGCGCCACCAGATCTGTACTATCGGCAAGCTGCGGCTACCGCTGCTGCCGCTGCTAGCGCTACCGCCAATACGCTGCAGAAGCCGCTGCCTTACAGGTCAGATGTTTATTCACTTCTAATCACGAAATTTTCAGCAAAAAGAATTTTTAGTTTTCAAATTATTACCTAGTCAACACACACAATAATAAAAATCAGATCAGATATATAATCAAGATCTGCCAGGAGGTGATTCAACATAATATTATACACGCATTTTACGATTTTCCTATAATTATATTCATTTATATATATACATTTCATAAAAAAATATGACATAAGCGCTATTACACGGTTAATAGGTAAATGCATCCACCGCCGACCGCTAACTGATACCAAAGATACTGTACTGTATCTTGTACTACCCGACGCCCTGGTCAGAGAAGCTTATATACGCACACTACAAGCATACTTTCACACACAACACACACAGCTTTAAAGCGCCGTCGACGCGACATCACTGGTGCAGTTGGCATCTGTTTATAACTTAAATAACCAATATAACACTTTCAATCAGTCACTTATAATTTACTATGTGATTCGTTTTGCAAAGTTATACGTAATAATAATAATAACTTTTTATAATAAATTTCGTTTTACAAAGTTAACTTCAAGTAATTTTTCTGTGGAGATATTTTGTTGTTACATTACGTATGTTTTGTTAAAAAAAACACCATTAACCAACTAGTACACGTACTCTATAAACGTCAAAAAGCTGGTGCGATGGCTGCTCGTTAGCTGTATAGACAGCTAACAACCACACATTGGCTTTACAACAGCTGTATAACTAACTCTATGTAAGGTCAATCCAGGGAAGAGCGGCATAGTTTTCTTACATTTGCAAACAAATTCAGTTGACATGTAAACTACATTGTATTTTTAAATAAAATTCATGCAGAATGTAATGTAACTTAACAACTATTGTAAATATAGTATACAACACGACACAAACCTATTATTTATTCGCAAAAATGAGAAGTTAATGCAAAATGTCCGCATAGACGTTCTTACCCGCCGGTCAGGTAAGAGCGTCATATTTTGCTTTTTGGGGCATCCAACAAGAAAGGTATATTTTAAATAAATTACTATTTGGCAAACTGCAAAATGAGCTTTGAAAAGTCAAGAATAAAGTTCAGATTTGAGTGTAATATTATTATTTTTTAATTGCGTGTAAGAGCGGCATATAAATTACGGCCAGGTGTGAGCAACCATAGCTCATACATAATTATTTATAAATGAAGTAACATGTTTCAGTCTCTTATTTTAATATTTTTAAATTCAATTTAAAAATCTTAAAGAACACAAAGTACTTATTCAACTAATATTAAGGAAATACAAATACTTAGGTAGGTACTTATGTATAAAAATCTATCACCGTTTAATAAATACAAAGCAATAGGTACTACAAGGCTACTCAAATGGCCCGAATCTCTTGTTATTGACAGATGGACTGGTGTTCCATCAATAATCCTACAAAATTATAATAGTCACATCATGTTGAAGTTTCTATGGAACAGCACATCTTTTCGCGATTTCAACATTGGTCCCACAGCAAAAGTTGTTCATATTTATGAGTAGTTACACCCCCTTTCGTCCTGTAAAGTAGTCCTGGCCCACCGTGTATAGTAATATATCTACATCCATAAAACTGCAGTAATAAGTAGTTTGCCCCAGCGTTCAATGTTCTTAACATGACAATTGAATTTTTTAAAGAAATATCTTATTAGGAATCATAAGTAATTATTAATCATTTGTTATACTCAATTTAAAACATCTACAAACATTGGCAAGTAATTTCATAAAACAAATAAAATTAACACTAGAGCAATACATGTTTGTAACTTCTAACAATGTGGTAAGAACGTCATATGCCGCTCTTCCCTTATTGTATATGCCGCTCTTACCAGATTTTAACAGAATTAAAGTTAGAATTTATAATCCATTGTGATCCTATAAATATTGCATTAAGGGGCTTAGAAATATTGTATTTCAAAAGAATATCTTCTAATAAACACTACTTACATGAAACAATGCTGTAATATCACGTTTTAAATGTGTTAAAAACTTGATTTTTTTCGCTTGGCGGTTGACAGTGTAACTTGTAGAACTATGAAAATTTTTGATTCACATTTGTCATAGAAAAACATTAACTACACGGCGCCCTCTGTTATTAGTTTTCATAATCATGTTAATACGAATTGTTTCATAGATGTCGTTGTAAAAAATCTTTAATATTTCATAAATTATGGGCTGTAGACGCTCTTCCCACATAGACGCTCTTCCCTGGACTGACGTTAACACAACTTGGCAGCTTTGGTTCATATAATAATACATAGTGAAATAGCTACAAACAAGATTCAAAAGTGAAGAAATCCTAACTCTTTTCTACAAGTAGTACTGTATGTACAGCTGTAGTGTCAAAATTGTGCCCAAATGGAGTAATGCTGTTGTTGTTCTTGTTATGTTATTAAGTTGTTATATGGTTCTTATTTGTATCTACAGCTTATCTACAGTTATTGTATAGCTTGTTGCAGTTCTAGAGCTTGTGTATCTACTAGTTAACTACATCTGTATATTTTCCCCGTTCAAACTAATGTCAGTTTCGTGTTGAATTCTGTTTAAATTTATCCATATCGATAAAATGTATATCTTTTAAATGACCAGGTTATATCCGGGCGCGCCGCTGCCGGGTGTTCCTCCATTAGGACTGGGCTTACCAGGGCCTTCAGCTCACTTAGGGTCACTGGGTGGCCCGGCGCTCGGAGCTTTAGGCTATTATGCCCAAGCACGGCGCTCTCCGTCCCCCGACGTAGACCCCGGAAGTCCGGCGCCACCTCCACGCTCTCCACATTCTCTGCGAGAGCCTTCGACTGAGAGGCGCTCTGAAGATGAAGATGACGACGAACCTATACATGTTTAAGTGTTGAACTAGTGATGTGACGAGTTTAAAGTGAAAGCGAAGTAATAAGAATTGCAAATCGTACACAAACCTATATATGATAAAAGACAATTTCATTAAAGAGAAATTAAAAAAAAGTCATAACCTATCTAAGACACAATAAATACGTGGCAAAAAAACTGGTGAACATTTTAGGCAAGTGAGAGAAAATATCTATGAACAAATGTGAACAATAGTTTGAACTTAACAAACGTTGTATAGACACTACGTATAAACTTAATATAAATTGGATACTATATGAAAGACTCAGTGTTAAGAGTAGCAGCGACGCAAAGCCTAGGCAAAGGCTTTGTCTATAAATATGACCGGATTCGTAAAAAAAAAAACTTTTAAAACGCTTTAGATATGAAAATAAGTCGTAGATACCTACACATTAGAAATTATTAGATATTCGCAAAAGGAACGCGGACAATACTTGTCCATGATAATGTGATATTTAAACCCGGTGTTGTTATAGAATTGATGTAAAATATATTGCCGTGTTTTTAAATGAGTGTCGTGTATTATAAAAGTAAATACAAGCTATTTTGTGTATAGGTACACAGTCCAAACTGACTAGAAATCAATGGCGATACTTTTTCCAAAACCGCTTTTGTCAAGGACCTACTTAGTATAAAAAAAATCTGCAAATACTATCAATGGTCAAAATTCTGAAAAATCCTGTATCGATTTGGCCAGCTTACTTTATAGGGAAATAGCGCTGTGCATTAGTGACATAATATTTTAATGTGCAAAATTATCGATGTCGATATTACGAGATATCGATAATTTGAAAGCTCTGTGCAGACTGTATTATAGGTAAGTTAAGTATATGTATCTATTGTTAGTATTAAATACAGCATAAAAGTATTATAATAATGCTATATGGCGATGTACTTAAGCAATTCGAAATGTGGCATTATATGTCGAAATAGATCTTGTGGTGTTTTGTAATTAAAATGTTGTCAATTATAAACTCGTTTTTATTGCAGTTTTTGGTTTAGATTTTCATATACAGTAGGTACGACACAAGTGGAAACGGTACCTCGGTAGTCATCAACATCTTTTTACTTAACAGTTTATATGAACAGTAACGACATGGCAACAATACCTTAGGTAACATCTGTAAACATCTGTAATACTATCTATGAAATAATTAACAGGCTTTTTTTATATGTAAAAAATTAAAATCAATGTGAAATCAAAAATATATTTAAAGAAATATATATCTATCTATAAATAGGTATAATAAAATTGTAGAATTACTGTATTAAATATTAAAGATTTTTACAAAAAATAATTAGGAGTTCCAAGAAATAAGTAATTGAAGGTAAAAACCAATTACTGAATTTTTTATCTGTTTGTCGCTTTGTCGGTTTGTTTATTCGTTTGTAGACGCATCACGTAAAAGCTATTCATTTGATTCAAAATCTAATTACTGTAGAATATGAAACTTTATTCGGAATGACATTTAGCGTTTATTTCATTAAAATCACCTCACAGAATCAAAAGATATTAAATTTTTAAGTTTAATTAAAAACCTCATAACACCACGCTGCCGCGCCGCAGCACAGCGTCACCCATATCCATGTCGTGGGTCGGTGTCTCTACGGGGAACGAGTCACGTTGCATTTATAACAGGCTGAGATAGATATAAGTTCACGGCAAAAAAGTCGTGGGCACAGCTATCTGAAATATGTTAATTTTAATTTATATTTTACAGAAAAAAAATACAATATTTCAGAATTAGTCACCCTCAATTTCTCAACTGCGATTTCTGACAAGAAACCTGCCCTGAGAAAAGTGTTCACCATCAGAATGTCAAGAGAAAAATATATGCGTCAGCGGCAAATTATGGTTCCTGTAACGTAATTAGTGATGACGCGTAATTTTTTTTTCTTCGATTTCCTCGTATTTATGATGATTTCGATCATTGTTTCTCTGCTGATAGTGAAGTCATCATAATAAAATCTGAATACACTATAGTACTTTTCTTAATGTACCCTTTTATATTTAAATAAGATTTAAATTATGACGAATATTCCTATGAAATATTATAATTTTCTGACCTAAAATATAATAATTGCGCAAAATTTCACTTTATAATAATTATCGTTGATTATGACTGTGCATTTTAAACGGTCGACGAGCGTGCATCGTGACTATTGGAAGTCCGGGGAAGTGGCGTCACGCGCAATTAGCCCTGGCGCGTAGTTGCGCTACACAATTAAACAACTAATTCATTAAACATGTAATAGGTCTTGTGGACGCACAGACAGACTTACCAACTAACATTACTTGCTATGCGACGCTCGTAGTTTTATCGATATCATGGAGATAGGAAGACAACGACGGATAGGTACGGCTCATAATTTTTATCGATATCATGGAGACAAGAATACAACGACGGATAGGTACGGCTCATAATTTTTATCGATACCTATCATGGAGATAAGAATACGACGGATAGATACGGCTCATAATTTTTATCGATATCATGGAGACAACACGACGACGAGGGATACGGCTTCTTCACGTTTTGCAGAAATCACATTAATTACGAGACATGAAATGCGGAATTATTTTGGTAACGTATGTAACGAATTGATTGGTATTAATTACCTTAGATTGTATATAGAAGTATATAAGAAAAGAAACTGACTGACTGTATGTCACACTCAGGCCAAACTGCTGCGTAAAGACGATTTTTTTTGGAATAATTTTCATAATAGTTTTGAAAAAAAAAAGAGAAAATGAAAGTACAAAGCCGCACGTCATATAAGCCCAAGCGACTCAAGCTATTTAATCTAATCTAAACATGACTCATATATAAGTAATCATGACACCAAGACTTATTATTCATTATTTGCTTAATAGATCTTATATTTGTAATTAGTGCCGCAAGAAAGAATTCCATACCACATATATTATATGCTCATATACTTTTTAATCACCTTTCAATTTGTGTAAATATCTAATAATACACTACGTGGACTTTCTTTTAGTATCATCGCAGATTGGTAAGTATACTAGTTACTAGGTACAACTCAGTCGTGGAAGTGAGCGGACGACTGGGGAAGTTCGGCGGTCGCCGGCTCAGCACAAGTACAATTCCAATCAACCTTTATGGCGGACGTGAACATAGGCACAAGTTGCGTCGCAGTAACCAGTTTTACGTGTAGCGGGACGCAGTGGAGCGATGGGCATAAGACTGAACATGTACAAGCACGCATAAAGCGTTGTACTCCGCTCCGAACTATACCTCTCACCGCTACACCCATTTACGGTCGTCAAATGCATAGTATTTTTTTTTTGAGTATGTAACCACTAACCACGCTGCACTGATAAGTTTTTCAGGAAAACGATTTTATAGTGAAAATTGTACATATTTTTTTTTTTTAATAATAGAATACGTACTTGGATAATACTTAACATTGAGAAAAAATTTGGATGATGATTAAAACTTCTTAGTCTCCGTTAGGTTTCGTTAGTAATATAATTATAATTATTCAGTTTATAATTTATATTATAACTGTTATTATAAATAAAACATTTCAGTAATAATCTAATAAGAAACACGAAAATTCAATATTAATAATACAGCTCACTTAAATTACGTATAACTACTGTATGTTTAGTAAAGCTCAGTTAAATACCTCTTTGTCACGCTACGAAGAGGACAAATTGACGATGTTTGCTAATACCTAACTAATTATTGTTCAATCATTTCATTTCTTCTTGGATACAAGCGTTAAAACATTATTTTGCCACATAAACTGTTGCCACGTCACTTAAAAAAAAATTTTAATCATTTTATATATTTCTTTATTATTATAGGTACACGTATGTAATTGAAACGGGGCTTAGTGTATCGGTTGGTCGGAAGCGGTTCATTAACACATGTCATTAGTTTGTACGAGTGTGAAAAGCAAAGGAGGGTAATGCGTTTTGTATTACACATAATCTACTTACGTTAGATTTATAACTCGACTTTTTCTTCGAACGGTCGGCATTATGTCGGCGGCACACGAAACTCGCTTTAGAGGGGTGGTGAGCTTTTCTTCGCTTTTCTTGGAAACATTTTTACCGAACATAAAACCTATTTAAAAAGCAATCAGTCAGCGGCCGCTGATTGCCCGCGCCGGCCTCGCGTTACGTGTTCACAAAACGGCGCAATTAGCGATATCCCCTCGCTCCTCAACCCCTCGTCCGTGGCCAGAGATGTAATCGCAAAACGACCGTTTTCTGGAATCGCCTTTACAAACCATTGCGTGTTTTATCGGCTCAGGGCTAGCCGCGGGGCAAACGGTTCACGCCATCGGCGTACATGAACGTCAACTTTGGTTTTGTTCGTTTGCGACAAAATAAAAACTGACGTTTTCAGTTTTGTATTATTAAATAATGTATGTACCTATTTATGAATATTTTTTTATTTTATTTTTTAAAATTATTTAATTAGCATAATGTCTGAATCTACCATCGCAATAGGTACAATGTCAACAAAAACGCCAAGTCAACTTTTACACTTTTACATACTTGTGTGTATGACTCTAGAGAACACTCGCTGTACCTACGCCGTACTATGTACCATGTGTGCGTAAATTATAACCGAACAGTTAGGTGATATTTTTATCTACGTTTTCTGATCAAAGTATCAAAGCTGCTTGGTTACAGTATTATGGTATACAGTGCCAGTAACCCAAAGTGGTTTGTCTAACCGCAGTTAATTCTTCATACGTCATCCTATCTATACTAATATTATAAAGCTGAAGAGTTTGTTTGTTTGTTTGTTTGTTTGTTTGTTTGTTTGTTTGTTTGTTTGTTTGTTTGTTTGTTTGTTTGTTTGTTTGTTTGTTTGTTTGTTTGTTTGTTTGTTTGTTTGTTTGTTTGTTTGTTTGTTTGTTTGTTTGTTTGTTTGTTTGTTTGAACGCGCAAATCTCAGGAACAACTGGTTCAAATTGAAAAATTATAGTTGTGTTGGATAGTCCATTTATCGAGGAAGGCTATAGGCTATACTACATCACGCTACGACCAATAGGAATGGAGCATCAATGAAAAATGTTGCAAAAACGGGAAAAATTAATCCTTTCGAGAGCTTCCGTCGTCCGTTGATGTTAACTAAAAATCATATATTACGGAATTGTTCCCCTTTAAAAGTTCTAACCAAAAGTCCGCAACAGCATATGTGTGTCTTTTAAGGTTAACTTACTATAACCTTTTTTATGACAATCAAATTTGTTCTAACATTATGTACTATTTGTGAAGATGTTTTTTAAACGTAATATTAATCCTTATCAAATTAAATACGTTGGTTGTCTTAAGCATTTCATGCATATTATAATTGCCCTTTACACCACACAATTTAAAGTAATATCTTAGCAGTTTTTATCGAAATATGAAAACTATAGCGGGAGAAAATAAATTCGCTGTCTGCCTCTGTTCGTTAACTTTTTACTTCCAAACCACGCAATAGACTTTGATACGGTTTTCAGTATTATCTTATTTTTTTATTATCTTGTAATCTATATAATAGAAATACTTATTATAAAGCTGAAGAGTTTGTTTGTTTGTTTGTTTGTTTGTTTGAATGCGCTAATCTCTGAAACTACCAGTCGGATTTGAATTTTTTTTTTTCGCCTTTGATAGCCTGAATCTAGCGGAGGGTTATAGGCTATATATATGAAAACGAACTGTCTGTCTATTCGAGCAAATAGGTTTCGGCCAAAACTGCTTAACCGATTTTGATGAAACTTTACACATATGGAAAGGATGTAGTCAAAAGTGACATACAGAACTTTTTGTATGTCTGTCTGTACGTCCATCTGTCTAAACCAATTTTAATGAAACCTCACAAGTATGAAAAGAAGGTCGTCAAAACTAACAAATGTTACTTTTTGTCCGTCTGTCTGTCTGTACGTGTAAGGTCGTCAAAACTAACAAATGTTTATGATCTAATAAACTTTTCCTAGCTTTGGATAAATGCAAAGTAATCTCTTTTACGAGAAATATTAAAAAAATTACTCATCAATATCATATTGACAGTCGTCTTTTGATAAGAGTGAGCAATATCCGAGACTTGAGAGTAACTTTTGACGACAAACTTATTTTGGACCTCCATGTCGACCAGATTTGTTCAAAGGCGTACCAAATGCTCGGTTTCATTTTAAGATCAGCCAAACCTTTTAAATCATTTGCCACATATGCCCTGTTGTATAAGTGTCTTGTGAGATCGTACCTTGAATACGCATCGTCAGTATGGAATCCACACTATGATGTGTACAGGGATAAGGTGGAGATGATACAAAAGAAGTTTCTAAGAGCCGTCCATTATAGACTTGCCGGTTCGTCGACGACTTACACAAATTTATTACAGCAGTACAAAATCACATCCTTGGCGGACAGACGGGCCTTGCACGACTCGACAGTTCTTTACAATATTTGTACCAGCACATATAATTGCCCTGAACTTCTAGAGCAGATCAACTTCCGTGTACCTGGTCGCACCACACGCTCGAGCACTCTTTTTGCGCTGCCCAAAGTCCGTACCAATGCGGGGGTCCGTGCTCCCTTGTACAGAATTTGTCATTCGTACAACAGTGGCCATGCTTCGGTTGACATTTTTACCAATTCTCGTACAGTGTTCAAAAATGGGATATTGAGATTGATGGACCTACACAACACCTAATAAAACTGTCACAACATAATTAATATTTTTTTTTTCATAATTTAATATTTTATTTTTGTATAATATTTATAGGTTATAGATTATAGGTTATACTTAGTTAGGTTTGGCACGTTTGAATTGTATTTTTTTTGGTGTTGTTTTTTATTGTAGTTTTAAGCGTTTATTATGTTTTATGTATGTATGTTTCTGTATGTATAACGTGAAATAATCATTCATTTGCAATAAGAACTATGTTCACTTACTATGTTCATAGAGAGAAGGCTGAGGCGTTAGATTTTATGTACCTACCATTAATATATGTAAGGCACTAATTGCATTATCAAATCTAATGCTGTTTATTCTCCAATAAATAAATAAATAAATAAATAAATAAATAAATAAATAAATAAATAAATAAATAAATAAATAAATAAATAAATAAATAAATAAAACATTGTAAACATATATGTGAAAACAACTTAATGGCTTTACAGAAATTTAGTTATTAGTCTATACATTAGTGATATATAAGCTGTCTGTTTTCTTAAATAAATAAATAAATAAATATTGTATAATTGTGCTATACATATAATAAAGCGTCGTGCATTGACATAAATACACCAATTAAACAAATACTATATGTACAATACATGTATTTGCAAAAAGGTGATTGTTTATGTTAAATAAACTACTACATTTTGAATGTAGTTTGGTAATATGCCGTAATAATGTAATTTCATAGTCACACTTAAAGGTTAATAAATAATAAATAAATAGAGTTGGCAGCGGTTGCAGTAGAGACACTCGGTCCGTGGTCGTCAGATACGAAAAAAATCTTAAAGGACTGTTGGACCGTCTGGTCAGCACTGCTGGCGATCCCAAAGGGGGCGCCTATTTCGCACAGCAACTGAGCATCGCTGTGCAGCGCGGAAACAGTGCAAGCGTAATGGGATCGATGGCGCATGGGACCAACCTGGAAGATATTTTTAGGTTGTAAATATTGTCAATTGAACTGTAAAATATAACTATAATATTCATAAGAAATAATAGCGTAATGAATAGGAAGTTTATATGTAATAAGTTTATTGATAGATTGTTATGTAGGTACACTTAGATATACCGAGTGTTCAGCTAATAGTAGTCTAAATTTATAGAGCTTATAGAGCTTATCGAAATAAACAAAAAGTTTCAAGTGAACAGATGGCGCAAACTAATGGTTAATAAGAAAACATATTTAAAATTTAACTACGTTCAGCCAAACATCTTGTATACCTATATAATATAGCGCGTATTCGGCTGAACGTAGTTCAAACTTATAGAGCATGTAGAGTTTACCGAACTTAACAAAAAGTTTCAAGTGAGCAGATGGCGTAAACTAAATCGTTACCGAGAAAAACATGTTTAAAGTTTCACTTTATTTATCATTTATTTTATTATTTTTTTAACTTTTTGTTTAGTTCGGTAGGTTATATACGCTCTATAACTTTGGGCTACGTTCAACCAAACACCTAGTATATTAGAGCAAACAGTGTTGTTGATTGTTAATAGTGGCAATTAGTGGTAAGACTTGTTTTAGAAAAACGCGAAGTTTACACGCGAGACAACGGTCCGCAATCAATATGTACATTATTTAATTGTCAGAGGCTATTAAAGCATCGGTAATGACCAGGCCACTGAAGAAATTACAAATGGAATATTATAGTAAACTGTTCTCGATATCATAGCCATTGATTGGAGCGAAACTACTATTTTGATGACCTATCTTTTATTGTTTAATTTATCAAAAAGCTATGCTACTTAGGTCAAAGTTCTAAAAGGACCTAATATCATGGGATTTCCGTTATTGTTTTTATTTTATTTCATCTCGGATAAATACTTGATCTTATTTACAATTACATTCTGCACTTACATATGATGGCACGTCAAAAACTCTAACTAAGGAGTGTAATAGGAGACGCGCCCGCCTTGCCTTAAATTCCAAATATCTCCATGACCGGTACGAAGCTCGCTCGGGCCCACTTGGGTTGCTGTTCGGGCCCACTCGGAGATTCGCCTAACTGCGCGTACATACAGTTCGCTAAGACGTATTGCCATCTAGCGCACACATTGCTCCGTTCTTGGTCGTCACTTCAATGTACCGACAAGGTTTACATTCTAAAAATTCGAACATGAAGTTATGTTAAAGACGACGTAAGTATATACAATCTAAATTAAGATTTGCCGTATAAACAATGAAAATGTTAGTTGTTAACTTGAACAGAAGAAACAGCGCACCTTGCTGTCTTAAAAGATTCCTCGACAGTTGTTCCAACCAGGGTTTTCATCATTATTATCATCATTTCAGTCGCCGGATATCCACCGTTGGATGTAGGCCTCCCTCAAGATCTTCACAACGAACGGACTCGGGTCATCTGACATTAAAAGCTGCTCTTGACCCTTTCCAGGTAATCATCCCACCTCGTAGCAAACATTGTAGCATCCCACGCTACAATGTCCGGTTCAGGGTCGTCACCGCAGAACATTCCTGCTTCTACAAAACCGAATTTGGAAATGTTTCCAAAGTACGAAAATAGGCGAGCTTCGCACGCGTTCAAGAACGCTAATCGCATGTTCCAAATCGCGTTTCCAACTTCGTTTTTTGTGGTCGAACCCAGTCAAAATAACACTCGTCATGATTCTAGTGCAGGCGTCGGCTGTAATTTCGTCCAAGTAGACATAAATCAATCGTGAAACGAGCGTTGGGCGCAAATCACCCGCACCCCCCTCCCTCGCGTTGCGTTGTCGATTCCTATCTGCTTCCGTTTGCGCCGCCTCGTAATTACTCATTACAAGCGATTTTAGGCTTTTTGTCCCCAGTCCCCCCACCCCTCAGTCGACCAACGTCGCGCCAACGCTGGCCGCTCGTGGGAATTAAAATATTAATCTATTTGCATATTAATTGGATCGGTAACATAAATGGGCTTAAATAGGGGGATTATGAAACACATTCGAAATAACGATTCGTGTTATTTGGTAACGACTAGTTTAGTTGCCAGAAATAACGCAAATATTGCGATGTTCTATTAGGCATACCATCTTATATATCGCACGGTCGTTGCATATGAAGGTCAGCCAGTGTATGGAATATTTATATATGTATTATTAAAAAATATGGATCAGTTGTCTAGTACCCACAATACAGACTCTGCCTAGTTTGGGATTAGATGACCGAGTGCGTGAGATGTCCTGAGTATGATTATTATTATTTTGTTTAATTTAAAAGAACTGTAAACGAAGTCAATATTGAAATGGTGGTTATTTAGCGTACCTCATGTGGAAACAATAAACACAGTTAAATAAAAAAATATCCCTGCAGATGGCCCATCAAGTTCAAGTCAGGTTTTTTAATAGTATTTATTATACAGAAGCTTAGAGTGTTAAAATTATGATATACTTAGTAAGGGTTTGTACCTACTAATAATATAAACTAGAATCGAATGGCAGGTGTGAAGGCGCGCGGGTGTCCACATACATTTATATTGAAGTCAGCAACTCAGCAAATCACCCACTTGTACTCTAAAGAATTAGATTGTAGATACTTAAATGGAAAGACCGAAATACTAATTTAGCTCTGGAGCGCTGCTGTCGATTCTGTTCCTCTATGTGTAGAAAGCATAAAAGTACAAATTGACTAGAAGCCCTCTTCTGCGTTTACCGTCTAACCACTCATACTCTGGCTAGCTGGTGCAAGACGGTGAGTTACAGTCCGTGAGGTCCTCTCGCGCCGGCCTTCACCCCCGCTAAATCTCCGCGCAGGTCTCACCTCCGCGAAATTGCGTTTGACATTTTCGATACCGTGTCGATTGTCAATTTAATTTACTTTATGGCAGAAAGCCTAGTTACATACTGACTACATCAGCATAATATTCATTCCGTTGATAAATTATATTCAATATCAACTTAAATCTAACTAAAAACTCGAAGCTTTTGTCAACAAACTTTTGTTTGTTAATGCTTAAATCACGTGTTTCCAGGCCATTTCACCTGAAAAATAAAATTCAGCGAAAAACGCTACAAGACAATGGCGGCGCGGACGACAACGTACGTAACGAATGCGCCGTTGCACGCCGGACAATTTGAATAGCAAAGCGGACCGATTTTTATTTTACACGAACCCGCGATACGATCTCCCGGCTCATAATTAACCGTCCGTTTAGCTGCCATAGCTACGAACGATTCCTACTTCAATGTAATAAACGTAAAGTAGGTATTGACTTAGTGAGCTTTCAAGTTGCATAACAATTGAAGACATGAGTGGCCAATGATCATATCTGCAAAAAATAAAAAAATCTGTTTTTTTTTTCGGTTTAACAAAGGTTTTATGATGCGCTTAATCTATTTATTCCCAATGCTATAAGAGCGGGTTTTTTTATAATTTTTAATTAATTTTAAAGAACAAGTGGGAAATGCACAACAAGGTTTATATTAAAAGACACTTTAAACTCTGTTTTCTCAAAATGTCTATTTTGCGAGTTACGACCTTTGGCCACTCATGTCTTCAATTATTTAATTTAAGAAATTAATACAAATATTTTAATTTTTCACTCATTATTTTGGTAATATAACTTCATTGACTGCCTTAACAGTTGTCTGAACTTTGTTCGATCTATTTTTTTTTTTATTGCCTCGTCTATCCACGAAAGTATTATTACAGAAAATTATATTCGAAAGAGTGATATATATATATATATATATATATATATAAGCGTGACACGTATGCTCTCGAACGTTATCAGATGTGAAATTATAAACTTATACAAGCATAGCGATATGTTTCTCCAGACAGCTGCATTTCTTACATTACTTGATGTCATAGAAAAAAATATTTTATTAAAATTGTATTTAAAAAAATTGCAAATAAGGAATGTAAAGGAGTTGCTGTATCACAAGAACCTGACGCGAATTGTTTAACTGATGTATCCGATTAGCAGAGTGGCTAGATATCCTAAATGCAGAACCAATGGACGCGGGTTGGATTCCCACTCAGGGCAAATGTTTGTGTACATCGAACATGTCTATTTGTTAAATATTTATATTAAGTATATATTATAAAAAAAACTATTTAAGTATATATATATCAGTACCCATAATACAAGCTTTGCTTAGTTTAGGACTAGATGGCGGTGTGTCGGATGTTTCAGAATAATATAGACATATATTATTAGTAGGAATGTATAATAGTGAGTGTTCGGACTGACTCCGGTGGCGTTTGATTGTATCAGGGTGCAGGCAGCGAGGGCAGTGGGCAGTAATTACCCGCGCCGTTTAGCCGCGGCCGCCGTGACTCAGTGGCCGGTGCACGCACGTTGGCGGTGTGTCACTGTCATAGATTCATATCATAGTTTAGTCTTACAGCGAAAATAGTGTCGCGAAAGCAACTCTTCAGTATAAGAGAAATAGGAACGTCACGTCATTTGAATCTACGTTTGCCCAACAATTCATTCGAACAAAATGCGTTGAATATTCTATTTTCTACATAAAAAATTAGTTTTTACCAGTACGCAAGTACATTAATAATAATAAATAAATATCTGGGATAACTTACACACGATCATCTAGTCCCAAACTAGGTATCACCTACCATAGATACTTAGACGACTGATATACATACTTAGATTGTTTTCAAATAATAAACGCATCTGTAGATACTTTACACCCAGTCAGAGAACCAATGGACATATAATATTAAAACACACAAATAAGTATTTCTCCCGGGCGGGAAGCGAAATTGTGACCTTTAGGTCTGCAGTCGGCGCCTCCGACCACTTAAAGAACCAACAAATAATAATTCCTAATTTTTTATACCTTTTGAGGTAAACCGGTTTCTGTACATCCGATTCATTTTTTTCATCCTAAAAAATGCGAAATTTACATGAAAATATGGTTTAGTAGTTAATCGTTCTAACACAAAAATATTAAAAGATATCGTATAAATATATTAAAAAATTGATTTTCAGTCAATTACTCGTCTACATTAAAGTCCAAAATATTGTGTGAAATGTTCTAGATATTATTATTTATCAGTAAAAACTCGACAATTCGCTGTATACGTATCAGCATCGATTGTTTTTTTAAGCACAGCGGAGGCGATGGGGGCGCTCGTGCGATGTTATCGCGGTGTCCGGTGGGTAATTAGTGAATGCGTTTACTCGATTTCAATACTTGCAAAGCACGGAAGGAGGTTTTATATTCTTTTTGTCTGTATGTATCATTATTATAATGAACTTGCAACTTTCATAGATGTTTATATATAGATCCCGTAAACGCAAAAAAAACGTGCTAATTAGAGATTAATGATTTTTTTCTGCGGCTATTAACACTAGTAAATGATTTTGAGTAAAAACTATTTAAAAAAATAATTTTGCAATATAAAACAAATAACACCCCACTCTATTATAGCACCAATCGATCAGGTGAATGATAAGAATCAATTTCTTCTAAATAACATTGTACGTATCTTAAATAACACATGATTAATTCCAAAATTTTATTGTACCTGTTTACATACGAAAGTAAGGTCATGACCGCTTAGCCTAGTGGATAGCGACCCTGCCTACGAAGCTGGAGGTCCCGGGTTCGAATCCCATGTCGGGTCTGGATTTATATGATGAATATTGATACTTGTATTGGGTCTTGGTTGTTATATGTATGTGGTGTCTTCGCTTGGTACCCAAAATACAACTAATGCTTAGTTTGGGGCCTAGACGTTGTTGTGATGTATACGTATGTTATGTTATTTGTCGAAAATCTTTGAATGCAGTTTTACTTACTTTTAAAAATACCTGAATGTTTCCTTTCAGTTAAATTTGCTATCATCAATCATTAGGGTACTTCCCTCCAACTGCCGTCTCTTATTTCCACCTGGTATAGTGCCAATTGTCACAGAGTAAAATGGCTGTGACAGACAGACTGGCAGAAATTATAGTACCGTTCTTTGTCATTGTATTACGGATCCCTAAAAAAGTCGTGATTAAAAGACTAATCCAATTATAATTAATGAAGAACTCAAGATTTCAGATCACATCACTGGACTCATGAATATTTCTGAATTAACATTAGCTATCCGGTACGAAATGAACCAATGGCCCAGAATGTCACGTCGAGGCTGCGCGGGAGCATTACATTTTTGACAGATAAAATTGGTTAATGCGAGCGGTATTACATTGTGCTGCCAACGTAGCTTGATTGTCAGCGCGCTTTTCGAATTTTAATCTGTCATTTGTGATATTATGGAAATGAAATGGACGTTTCGCGGTTAGCTGCCTCCCGTTTTACACAAATTGTGCAATTGTGTAACGGCGTTTTGTAATTTCATTGTTCTCGCTATGAATTAGTTCTATAATATACAGTGAACTCGCTCATAGCTAATCGTTTAGCGTGACATTTTATTTCCGTTTAATGTACAAAAAAAAAATTAACACGAAACTGGCAGTTTCTCGTACGTCGATATAAGCGTGATATATGTATAAAATAGGTTCAAGAGTAATTTGATAGCTCGCTGAGGTTTTTAATCGTGCTTCATTTCCCCTTACGAGCGGCTAATGAGCTCACGATATCGGCCGTTTTGTAGCGAGTAATCGTGCCGTTATCGCTCTATCTCACCCCTCCCCTGTTTCGACATGTTTCTTTCCCCCGCTACGATCACAGCCGAGCGCCCCCGACTGTCCCCGAGCTATGCAGGACGCGGTTCGCTGGATCGTGGTTACGCCGCCGCGGTCACCAGCTGATATAGTGTACAAATCTGTTTGGACAGTTACTTGACCAAAACTTTATCAGGAAATGGATAATTTTATCTATTATGTATACATTAACATTTATTTATCAAAGTACTTAAATCTTCGTCCAGTACAAGAAAAATATATAGTTTATGTTTATGTAAAAATATTGAGATTTGTTTATTCGGATAGCTTTATGGCCAAGGAAAAGGAAGTCTTGCAGAATTACAGAAAAAAAAACAATAGTGGACCGTTTTACTTTCAATATTGTATAAAAGTTTTTATTATTACATATATTATGTGGATTCATAAAACAAAAATTTTAATATTATGTATATTAAACGGTAGGTATACCTATGTATCACGACTTGGATCACACAGAGAGGAATAGAGACAAAAAAAAATATAGAAGGACGCAGCGCCTCTTTTAACAAAAAAGTAAAATTAAAAAGTTTGTTTTTAAAAACAGAAATAAAAGTTCTACGTTTCTGTATATTTTTTTCTTCTTGTATATTCTTCAACCAAGAAGCCACATTTAGTGACATTCCGTTTCAAGGCATTGTTATACAAAACAAAAAAGTTTATTTTGAACATATATTTTAGTATGATTCGATAACAATATTATGGAATGATTTAAACACCGCCATGATCTGTGATGGAGTTGAACCCCGTGCCTACGAACAAAATGTACCAGTCGCCAGATACTCGTAATAGCAAGAAATTATCTCTGAATTGACAAATTTTCGTAACTTGATGTTAAGTTATATAGGTATATGGTAAAATAAAAATTAAAAATATGTTATTCACTATGTTCCTAAACATTTTAAATATATTAACAGTCAAAATTAATTGATCGAGTACCTACTCGGAAAACTATAGAAGGAGAAGCACCTTAAAGAAATTTCCCGTAAAATTGCGTAATGTAACTTCGATACTGTGAATTGACAATTTAAGACTCTTTTAAAACCAAACGCTGCTTTCAAATTAAATTACTCTGTGATAAAAACGGACACAAATCTTATCAAATTATCATTGACCTTTAAAAGTCTGAACCTGGGCATTGTTACACAACTTATGCTTGACTCATCGGACTACATACACACTGTAATACATACTGATCATGCACAAACCGACTCGAGTGCTTGAATTATAACCGAACAGTTAGGTGCTGTTTTCATCTATATAGGTACGTTTTTAACGCCGACTCTTTATCCACACTTTATATAAACAAAGCTTATATCTAGTATGCGTACCGATTTAAGTTGTGACCATCGCCCACCTTAGATAAAGCGTGCAGGTTTTTATGTAAGTAATAGT
This sequence comes from Luffia ferchaultella, assembly GCA_949709985.1. Classification (NCBI taxonomy): domain Eukaryota; kingdom Metazoa; phylum Arthropoda; class Insecta; order Lepidoptera; family Psychidae; genus Luffia; species Luffia ferchaultella. The sequence goes on along the minus strand of OX453242.1, from coordinate 18,996,839 downwards.
CTAAGAGCCTAAAATACGAGAACGTTCACCCTATTCCTACGTTGAAGCTCTGAGAAAACTACTCAACTAAGTATCCTGGAACGGTAAAATATAAGTAAAAATTTCCAATTAATGCATTACAAAATATTTTTTTTGTCTGATTCTAAATAAATACTCTGTACCTACTCAACAATTATGGTATAAGTTACGATTTACCAGTTTCGCCTTTGGTCGATCAGATCTGCTTTTTCAATAGGTATGTGTGTGTGTGTACAGGCAAAGGCGCGTGTGCGGCACTAATTGTCGCGTCCGCCGGAAGCGGTCGGTTCCGTGGCGGCGTCAGGTGGTGCTGCCCGCGTCGCTCACCTCACTCCGTACTGGCCACTAGCTAATAAACAGTCCAGTTTAAAATATTATTAAATTAAAATAACACTAGAATATTCTGTTGCTTTATTTCTCCTGCAAGCTTCTGATGCTGAATCTAATTTGGGTGATATTTTCTTCAGACGTATTTATACAATCATAAATCAATTATTACGTTTAGATCAGTTGCCACGATAACTACGTAGGTATTGGCCTTTCATATAAACGAAAATAAAGAAAATCTATGAAGGAGACTAGTTGGAGTGTGACAAATTGACTATTGATGGCGCCGCATTTATATATGTACTAAATCAATGTGTAGGTACAGAATGAGGCACAGTAAGGTCCAGAAAAATAACCAGGCATCGTTGCGCGAAACAAATAATCCAATAAGAATCTTAGTTACACTCGTATGCTCAAGGTACACGAGTATTTATCGTTATTGTAAATAAATTAATATTGAGTATATGCATATTTATATTGAGCTTTATACATTTTAAATACGGTCAATAATTAAATGGCAGGTTTTGTTTTTTTCATCTTTTTAATATGTGAAAACGAATATAGTCGATGTTTGACGATCGCAGCCGAAGCTAATATATCTGAGACTATTGGAATATTGTAATGAATTTGAACGTGCACATTTTTCTGTGTATTTTATTAAACCATCTTAGCCATCTTTATGAAGAAAATCAAAAACGCAAATTCAAAAATGTCGTATTACATTGTCACTAATTGCAGTGTTTCCGGTTGTGCATTGTATTTAAATCTCGAAATGCTCGAACGATTTTTTTATATACCCCACGACAGACCGGTAGGTTATTCTGGAAAATTCGAGAAGCGACTATTCGGGCTCAAATTTCGAATTTCACTCCGATTTACCACGTTTTTTATGAAAATATTTTACTTTTCTTTTTCTGTTGTTTTTCCAAGGGTAGTCAACCATCAGTGATTCTCGTTGCTGTTCAATTCACGTAAATAATTAATACATACGACACATAACGTAAGTTGAATGTTAAAAACACTGTCAACATTAAAATGAGAATAATTGATGTTGTTATTACTGGAGTGATTTTAATGTAATTTTCACCTATTTATTTATTGGTAAGTATATTGAATCCACCAACCCGCATTGGAGAAGCGTGGTGAATTAAGCTCCAAGCCCCCGGCCGGCCGGCCTAAGCCCCTGCAGTGGGGCATTAATGGGCTGATGGTATGATATTGAATCATTAACTATATCATAACGAACCTTCAAGGAACGGAACTGTGGACACGAACGTGAAAGCATGCTGTGATATAATTTGAATGACTAAAAACTACAATTTACAGTCAAAATTGTAATAGTTACAACATAAAGATTGATGTGTAGTGTTCAATACGAATGTCCTCCACATTTGAATAACTTCATTATGATTATGAATTTTACCTCACCTGTCCCCGGGTCACTAGTTTTCGTGTAAATAAAGCATCTACTGTGGTACACCATTCTAGGATTATCTGTGGCTAGAGATGTAAGTAACTTAAATGCTGATAAACTGTTTAGTACTTTTTTTCTATATTACAGTTCGTTGTCAATTACTCTCTCAAATCTGACAGACATTCCCAAGTACGCCGCCTTATAAACCTTTTAAACTTCAGACTTTTAGGGCTTTTCAGAAAATTCTTCGAATTAATGTAGTGATGATAACAAAACTAGTGATGAAGAAATGTCGAAAATCGAAGATGTACAACTAACAATAAATGTTAACCAACAAACGCATTTGTAGACCGTCATCCGGAACGAGTGTTCAGCCATAACTCAAGTCACCCTTTCAATTTACGGCAAAAAACCATCGCAAACTGTCGTGCGCTAACGTGTCGATTCGGCGCCAAGAAAGTACGCCATTTTGTTCCTTTTACGTTTTTTTTTGTCCCACTAGTGGCGTAATTACGTAATTAAACGCGATGAATTCGACGTGCGTGCATTCGCGGGAGTGGCCTTTGTTCGCGCTCGACTCTGCACCGACTTATGCCGTTTATTATTGTCGACGGGGAAACAGCTGTTGTTGCCTTGACGCAACTGTCACTTCGAAGATCTTTCGAAAGCGGTAATTACTAGATTTCGTTAATGAACGTCTTGTTTGTTCCTAATAATAAGTTAAAGGAATTTTTTCATCGCTTTTACGTCGATTTCCTTGCGGTAACTTCAAGCATGTGTTTACAGATACACACTCCACATATCTTATTGTCGACATAGTCACAAAATGTACCACAGAACAGTACAAATAGTAAGAAATTATCAAATTAGGTATTATTTATTATCTGATAATTCTAAAACAATTAAAATCTAATTAAATAACTAAAAATACCTACAAATAAAAAATGCTATCTAAATAATAATAAACGAAAAAATTTTAAAGAGACGACGAGTACAGGGTGCCAAGGATACTTGCCACGCTGCCACGCTGTATTGCGACACTGATCCTCTGAGCAAGGTATTCCTTGCTCAAAGGATCACCTGTCAACAGACGCAACGCGACACCTAAATGGTAAGCAAGTAATTTGGCATCCTTGGACCAGGGACCCATCGTCTCGACAACGAATGGAATTAAATCAAAATAAAAAAATAAATATTTTTTTTTATTATTTCATTGCAGAAGCAAAGCTGATCTGGCCAATCATGTTCATCCGCTTAGGTTCCGATAGATAGATGCAACTGACCACATTTAAATGCCACGCATGTAACGCCCACGCATGAACATCCACATCCACAATGTTTGATTGGTCACTGCAGGAAATCGGTTTGGACCTGACCTGCCCCATTTTGGCGGAAACTAGGGTCAGATGCTCATGACAAAGGTGTGTTTCGTTCTTTCGTGATAGCACGGAGCCATAGCCTGGGTATGTTAGAAAGAAACGCACAAATTTCATAAATCGAAACAAAATTCTTTAAGTAATAAAAGCTTTTTCTTCTTTAAACAGTATTTTTAATTTATACGAAATAGCCTTTTACCATAAAAGTACGAACTGACTAATAATAATAGTATAAACAATAATAACATCTCAGACATCCCACACAGCACCTAAGCAAAGCTTGTACATGAGTACCATATAACTGATATATATACTCAAATATTCTTTATAATATATACATATATAGAAATTTTACTCCAGACACGGAACAAATAAACACGTTCATGCACACAAATATTGGTCCCGGGCGGGAATCGAACCTGCGACCCTTGGCTCCGCAGTTAGGGTTTCTAACCACTCAACCAATCGGTCAACTGACTAGAAGCCCACTTCTGCGTTTAAAGTCTAGCCACTCATACTTCAGCTAGCTAGTGTGTACCCGTGGCGATATGGTAACTTTTAGTCCGAGATTAGTCCGCTAGGCCCCCGCGCGCCGGCCTTTACCCGTGCGAAATTGCATTTGACATTTTCGATACTGTGAAGTGACATTTCTGACTCTACTAAAACCAAACGCTGCTGTCAATTTTATTTACGCTATGCCTTCTACTTAAATTTATTTATTTATATGTACATTTAAAAAATTACAGAAGAGTGAATATATTCAATAATACAGCAATAACATTAATTTCATGCTTATCGCGAGGTGAACAGCTGTCAATTATAACACCATCTTGCCGCTTCAATAGCTATTATTGCTGTCGACTTTAATATTTTATTGAACAATGTTAACAATTTCAACTTAAAACATTATTTTTTCGTACAATTGTTTAAATGTGCATTTTATTATGATGTTAATTAGTTATTTACTCTAAGCGATTTACAAAAATAGAAACAAAATAATATATAGAAATCAAAATTAACTAGATACGTATTTTACCGTAGCTATATAGGTGCTCCGCTTTGTCCTGAAATACAATCCAATATTAAATACGACGTATATGATATTTTTACAACGACAATTTATATATTAAATTTTAAAATTTTGCTTTGTAAGGCGATCAATCTAACCTCTATGTTTTGAATTTAAAATTTGATAGCCCAAACTTTGTCAGTGGATTACTACGTACCTATTCCTTGCTGCATTTACGTATTCCAACACTCACTTGACAGCATTGGCGTGCAGTGAGTTAAAGTTTTGGTAAAGCCAACTTGTAAAGTTTAAGTAAGTTATTAGTTATAATAATAATTTGATAATAACGTATACATCACAACAACGTCTAGGCCCCAAACTAAGCATTAGCTTGTGTTTTAGGTACCAAGCGAAGACACCACATACATATTACAACCAAAACCCGGTGCCAGTATCAATATTCATCATATAAATACTGACCCGACCTGGAATTCGAACCAGGGACCTCCAGCTTCGTAGGCAGAGTCGCTACCCACTGGGCTAAGCGGTCGTCAAATTATTATTTTTTTAAATCTAAGACTTACATGGATTTTCAGCTTTCTGGGATAAAAATTGACATCTTTTTAGGGGTCACCACTGTTGAGTAACATATAGCTGACAAATACGAGGATGGGTTGATAACTACTTAGCCTAACCTACTTGTAACTATGATAAATTTTAAAAATAATGTAATACTATAAATTTGTTTTGTAACTGGCTACACATAAAATTACAAGCCAGATAAGCCAGTAGTTTTTTTAAATGTTATTTAGAAAAGTGTTGTCACCGATTGTTTTGCTATGAATAAAATATTATCGAGGAGCGTGCTGCCATTTAGTTTTTGTATATGAAAGAATTGAAGGGCAGTACAATTTTTGAAGAAATGAAAAATGTTTTAGGTCATAGTGCACCATCATATTATACAACAGTAAAAACCTGGATAGCTGAATTTAAGCGAGGCGGTACACAGGGTTCAAAATGAACACCGACTTGGGCGTCGAAAAAGTGTTACAATTCCGAAATGGTATTTAATGGGTACATGAAATGGGTTTAGCAGACCGACGCGACGTTTGAAATTATCAGAGATAGTTGACCTAATAGGTATTACATTTTAAGTGAAGAATTGGGTATGAAAAAATTATCTGCGAGATGGGTGACGCGTTTGCCGTTTGACGCCAGGCCAGAAACGTTTACAAATGCAAATGTTGCAAGATATTTTAGTCCGTTTTATGAAAAATAGAAGTGATTTTATTCGAAGATTTGTGACTACAGATGAGACACAGGTCCACTATCTATACACCGGAATAATTACAATCAAAGCAGTGGACAGAACCAGGAACTTCAGCCCCAAAAAAGCGAAGGTGAAAAAATCTGCGGGTAAAGTGATGGCATCAGTGTTTTGGGATGCGAAAGGAATCTTATTGATAGATTGTCTTTCAAAAGGCCAAAAAATAAACTGTATATATTACGCTAACTCACTCAATAAATTATAAGACTGCATTCGTCTAAAAAGACCGGGATTAAATAAAAAAAATTTTTTCTTCGTCAGGACAATATATACGTACACACAGGTGCTGCCGCTATGGCGAAAATCAACGAACTACGCTATGATTTGCTTTCTCACTCACCTTATTCACCTGATTTGGTACCGTCCAAGTTTTATTTATTTCCCTACCTAAAAAAATTTGGGTGTGCAGAGGTTTAGGGACGGAGATGAGATCAAAGCTGCTGTAGACGACTATTTTTCGGGGCTCGATGAGAGCTATTTTAAGAGAGGTACTGAAACTTTAGAAAATCGCTGAACGAAGTGCATACAGATCAATGGGGACTACGTCGAAAAATAAAGATAGTTTTAAAATGATCACATAGGTATTTCATTGTTAGGTTAAGTAGTTATTAACCCACCCTAGTACCGAAGGATTTTGCTATGCGAAACTTTTTTTATACAAACGTAGTTTTTAAAATTATTCGTTAATTGTGCAGCTATTAGTTAGAAAAATAAAGGAATTTACATATTTGGGAATGAACCTATATTTTAAAAAACTGTGGGAAAAAGCTCTTCGAAAGAAAAATTATAAGTTGAAGATAGGTCGAAATTGTGTAGAAAACATTTTAAATTTTTATTATTATCTTAAGAAATCTATTAATTTATTAAAAAAACTAACGAGTGAGTGAAAACGAAATAGCTAAATGTAGATTCACTCAACAGTAGCGACATCTGCTTCGAGCTTCCAGTTTTCAACCCCATTTGAGAGTTTCAATAAGAATTAATTTGTACTAAAAAGTACCAGAAAGCAAAGAAATGTGCAAAAACGATTAACTATAAACTAGATTTCACTGTAAATAATTATCAACGTATATTTTTTACGTATTAAAGTCAACTGTCTTTTGTGCATTTGATCTATTTTGTGATATAAATTGCTATCTCTACTATATTTCTTGCTGTTCTAAAAATAGTATAAATAATAAAATAAAACCAATAAATTAAAAAAAAAGGTAAAAACGTAAGATATTACATTTCTATTGAAATAACTTTCATTTTTTTTTACACAACCCAACCCGGAGTCAGAGCTTCCACATAATGCTAGAACTTTTATGTTATTTGACGTTAAAACATCAATTAAACTAAGATCAAAAATTACAGAAATATTGTTTTATTTATAACCTTATAAAACTTTAAAAAAAAAACTTATTTTTATTTACCCTCTTTTTAAAGCTCGTGTACATAACTTAATAATGGCGGGGTAGTTGGGTACCTACTGTAAATTTTTATGTAGATTTTACTTGGTTACTGCTTCTATTTAGATCGTTACATCTGTTTTTAATGATTGCCCTTAATGTAATATTAATAATGAGCCAAAACGAGTCAAGCGTGATAATTATTAACAACACCCAAAATCCACCAAATCATCTTTGGTGTGAGCACAAGGCATACATTTATCAATATCGCATCGTCAGCAATGACGCGCGACAGTTGGTGAATGCGGCGAGAATTACCAATTTAATACCAATTTGGTCAACGTACCTACTTTTCATAGATAATAAACACGGGGTGAGTTTGTTATTTTGAACATATTTTTGACGTAGGCAACATAAATGCCCGTCAACGATATTTCGTTATCTATTGATAAGGCTAAAAAATTGAGAATTTAGAGATTTGTTTTCATGTAATCCTAAAAATGTATATAGTGTATATAATATTGTGTATTTCATATATGGACTGTAAAGTCTGAAATAAACTATTATTATTATTATTATCATAAAATTATATTCATACATACACTTGCGAATATCATGAAATTGGAACTTTAGCGTAATAATTTTAATTTGATACGAACTGTTTGTTTAGGACAGTGTTAACTGATGATCATTTTCAATGCCCTTTGACAATGAGTTCGTCGTCTTCAACATAATTGCATATCTTACGATATTTCACACGCTAGAGTATAACAAACTGATGTCTACAATTTTTGCATTTCGGGAAAATACCGATTATTACCGGAGATATCACTAATCAAAGTCTGTGTTTTTACGACCCGCTGGTGACGTCACTCGGTGCCGCTACATACAAATTATCCACGTTAGCCCATACTAATGTAACCGAATGACCTCATGGCACGATTTACTTTAAAAATTTGTATCTTCGGCATTTTTGTAGATATCAATAAAATTCTTCCACTCATTAGTTTTCTTAATAAATAAAACATATTTCTATAAAATGCAAAAATTTACAGAACTCGCTCATTGTGTAGAGCGCCAGATCTATGAATTATTCAATTAAATAAATTCAGTTTTCGTTGATAATCTATTAGTTGGACATAAAATGTGTATTGTATAGAGCGACGCGTCGGGTAAGGACAAAAAAAACGGAACCTATGTAAAATCACTTTGAAGTTCGTCTGTCAGTCGAAATCCTTCTTTTTTTCAGAAACGGGTAGAGGTATAAATCTAAAATTACCTAATATCAAATTTAGGTCTAGTTTCTCTTGGACGTGTAAAAGATTCAAGCTTCAAAATCAACTCAATTAAAAGACTGAATTGCTTTAGAATCTGCTTACAGAAAACATTGGAATAGCTCCCCGGACATCATATATAAAAATCAAGTGACTGAGAAAGTAAGTAAAATTACAAATATTTCTTGGGAGATTTAAAGCATCTTCCCAGGGTAACGGCCCACGGGAAGTGTGTGTCAATTTAGATTATAGATTTTATTAATATTCTTTGAAACATACATAAGAATAAGCACTGAGACTTCAATAAAACTTTATATTATATTTTAACTACCTTTAGCACCTGAAATTGGCCGTCGGCCCAAGCTAGCAGGTATGCATACACAGTACCTCATACCTACTCTACTTAATCCCACATATTTTATTTCTGAGAAAATAAGTAAGGTCTGGCGGCTCTGGCTAGAAGCTCTCTTCTGCGTTTACCGTCTAACCACTTATACTCTAGCTAACTGGTGCAAGATGGCGAGTTTCAGTCCGCGAAGACCCCGTGAGCCGGTCTTCACCCCGCAAAATTGCATTTGACATTTTCGATACTGTGAAGTGACATTTATGACTCTATTAAAACCGAACGCTGCTGCCAAATTTATTTACTCTATACTTTTTGTGTGACTTCAATTTGTATTTGAAATAAAACTTTCTATAAATTGGATACAATTTATTTTTTTTAAACTAAAAAGAAATAAAAATTAAAAAATATATATATAGACAGGAAATAGGATATAAATAAATAATAAATAAATAATTTATTCAGAAACTATAAGAATTCACAAACTGATTAAAACCATAAAAACTAAAACACGAAAAGAAATGGTACATTAGCAAAAGGATAGCCATGACAATGAAATAACTAAATAAATAGGGCAAACTCACAGACGCGGTAGAACACTGCATACGTGGCGCATGTGCCATTTTAGTAATAAAAACTCATATAAGAACATGGACTTCGAGTATATGGTAGCTTTTTAGCTGAAGTAATTACAATAAAAAAAAAACGTTAAACATTTTCGAAGTAGATATGCATACGAGCCTTATTAACTGAGGACATACATTTATATGTATGTCCTCAGTTAATAATATCTGGGCATCTCACACACGTTCATCTAGTCCCAAACTAGACACCAGACCACCCATATATCATAAATTTATATATATATATTTTCACACCCAGACATACAAATGAACAACACACCCTTTGAGTCGAATCTGCAGTTGATATCTCCGACCATTAAACCAATCCGTCAGTCATTATTACACATATGAACAGGGTATTATTGTATTTATTAGCTCGTCCTTCTGTATATTTAGACGCAATGCGGTATCTTCAAAATATTTTAAATATATCTAAAACTGCCATAATTGAAAATGATACGCCAGCGAGGGCCTGTTGGTGTGTCCGTTCGTTGTGACATAACACACCATTAGGCTCGGTGTACACAATTGGACTCTTTATTGCCACATAATGAACTGCTACGTGTGAACGAGCTGATTAGACATGCCCATGGAAGGGTGAACACTCATTCCTCCCCATATTATCGATGTTTGTTGTGCAATTTATGCTCCGTTGTTATTAACCAATGAATTATATTATATTAATAACAATTTGACATAATTTAAAAAGTAAAAATATTTACGAGTTTCTTTCTTCATATATCTCGATCTTAGTTTATGCTTTGTAAGCTTAAAATTAGTCACTGAAGATATCTGCTTATTTTATTGTATATACTACATAATTAACGTCCACCTTAATTTCTCTTGACAATTCATTAATTGCTAAACAATTTTAGATTCATTTTGAATTTTATTTTAATAATAATAATAATATCTGGAACATTCCATACAACGCCATCTAGTCCCAAAGTAAGCAAGTATTATGTTTGTGTTATGGGGTACCAGACAACTGATGTACATACTTAAATATTCTTTTTTTTAGAACATAAACATATATAGATACTTTTACACCCAGATACGGAACAAATAGACATGTCGATGCACACAAATATTTGTCCCGGGCGGGAATCGAACCCGCGACCTTCCGCTCCGTAGTTAGGGTCTCTAACCACTCGGCTAACCGATCAGTCAATTTATACAATGATTTCTTTACTCGGTTCCTTTTTTACCTACTGAATTATTAATTTACGAAGGAAAAATTATGGAGTATCATTTTACGCATAACCCAAAAAAGAACATTTTAAAAGGGGGAAGAGGGTTAGTTTTGTCTGTTAGTGTATTGCTAAATGCAATTATTTTATTTTAAATTCGCAGTTTATTTCTTTTATAAACTTTTACGTTCGGAAATTATGAAAGCATTTAATCAAGTATGATCCTTTTAAAAATTTTACTCAATGTGGGTAACACAAATAGAATTATGAATTCTTCCACACGACAACTCAGTGATTCTTTCAACACAAAGTGCAGTAATTTCCCAACACTCTTTGTATTAGTAACCATTCTTTAGTAATATCTTAGGATACACCACTGATAGTAGTCTCCCTGCTGAAGTAAACTGCACGCTATAATTATTGGCTTAAATAAAACGTTTTTCATGTATTAGCCACTGTTAACCCATGAAAATTTTTAAAGTTATTGTTTGTAAATATTTTTTGTTCATACTTTGTAACTTTTACTTTCTCTAACTCTGTAAACGCTATAAAAGATGATCGATAATATTAAACTTAGCGCTTACAATATAATGTGGTTAATAGGGAATCGAAACGTCGAAGGACAAGATTTACCACTGAAGTCGTACCTATTGATAGATTCGACCTACTTCGAGTGAGATTTATTGCAGGACGGGACAACAATATAATTCAGTTACAATTAACAGTTGGCAACGCATTGCTACTGTATGTAGCTGGGCTGCTCGCGATCCGACCGTTGTTGTCAGAATTAAAAGGTGTGGTCGCTGAGTAATATTTTTGGGTTTTTCACATAAAAAGGCACAAAGAAAAGTATTACGGTTTTTTACATTGTATCACATGCATTAGGTAATTGATGTTATTTTGTGTAGTTATAATTTTGCAGTGTTTCAAATCAAATCAAATAAAAAATCGGTTGACCCTGCAGTCCATCCCTTAAACTTCCCGCTATTTTCGAGATCAAAGCGCTCTAAAATATCCCTATTAGAAAGCTTCACTTCACTTCATCAGCCCTTTTTTACCCCACTGCAGGGGCTTAGGCCTCCCCCTGGGTGAAGAGGCCTTGGAGCTTAAATCCACCACGCTACTCCACTGCGGGTTGGGGATTATAAGGACCGCCAGCTATTGACAGCGTGCGGGACCGACTGTTGAACGTGCTCTCAGAGGCACGGAGTCAGTAATAGTTATGTACTTAAATCAGAAAAACTCATTGGTACACGCTCAGATACGAACCATGGCCCTATGGCCTTATAAATTTGAGACAGGTTCGTTGCGCTTTGGGCTATCACGACACCATTGATTTTTTGATTTAACTGTAGAGTTTAATCCGCCTTCCCACCGCAAGAGTATACAAAACAAAAAAAACACCCACACACATACATACGGACGTCCAGCCGGAAATAGTCAGAATGGCTTCCCGCAGGACCTCAAAACGTGGAGATCTGTTAAAAACTCGATTCTCGAAAATCGGACCCAAACCAATAACTTCCCTTGGATAGCAGGAAGTTAAAAAATGTTTATTCATTTATTGAAAGTCAAAATGAATTGATTAGGTACCGGTTCAACTTATTGGAGAAACACCGGTAAGAAACTCCTCCCTGTTTATTTAATTTAAATATATATTTTCCTTAATTCTTTTTTTTTAATTTAAAAGGGTTTACAACTATTACAAAGACGACCAAGCATACTTATCATTTAAAAATTTTATTAAAGGTTTCTTCGTGACTCGCTTTATAAATTGATTCGAATTCAAGTCTAACATTTCTTTTGGGTGTTTATTATAACAACGGATACAATTTTCCATGAAAGAATGATTATAAACCTTTGAAAGTCTGATCCTGGGAATTTATAAAATTTCATTGTCAAACTGGTGTAACTTTTAACCTCATTTTACAATGTAGAGCAATATACTTGAAAATTTACATGTGATTGCCTCTATTAATGATTTCGATTATTGACTTGATTAAATGGATACCGCTAAGTGCATTCTTCCTATATTTTTTATTTTGCTACAAATGTTAGTCAATAGAAATATTTCTAATATGATTGCTTCGGTTTTTGAACAAATCGAAGTAAATTTTAAATAAGCGAATGTGACACAAATTGCGATATGTATACCTATGCGGTGTCTTCGCTTCAAAGAGTATCTTCGCTTGGTACAAGCTAATGCTTAGTTTGGGGCCTAGACGTCGTTGTGATGTATCATCATCATCATCATCAGCCCGTGTCTCTCGACTGCAGGATATAGGCCTCTCCTAAGGCTCGCCACCACACACGGGCCTCCGCCTTTCGCATCCAACTACCATGTGATGTATATATTGTAAATATTTAACTTTTTAATAAATAAATTAAACCTCCATGCAGTGTTGCATGTGTGTTAGTACCACAGCTCTTCTAACTCCTTTTTTTTTAATTTGCAGTCTTTGTTATAGGGAAAGTGAAAATCGACCGCTGTCGGTATTCTAGTTATATACTTCTAGTAGATATAAATTGGATTGTATTTATATAAGTCCCATATGTGGGACTACACACTGAAATCTACATCCACTGCAGATTTCAAATATTCACTTTCTTGAAAAGCGACATCGTGATATCGAATAAGTATAAATAAATTATTTTATGATCAAGTGGTTGCCATCATCAGATGACAGTGGTTAAAATCCACTAACCCGCCCTGGAACAGCGTGATGGATTAAGTTCCAAGCGCCCTCAACCCCAGGGGAAACTTAAGTACCCTGAGTGAGGCATGTTGGGCTGATATGGTGATGAAGTTATGATTTTCTAAAGTTCTCGAAGAGTGTGTGTCATTTTTTATATACTAAACCATGTTTTGCACTCTCAAAGTCTACAAAACAACCTATAAATACATTTTTAATTACATAATAACCGAAAAAATTATTGTCTAACAATGAAATTGGAAAATTGTTTAGTATCGATATATGTAAATAATCCATTTATAATGTTTATATGTATGTATGTAGGTGTCTATTAAGAAAGTGCGATAGGTTTACCTATTGCGTCCACTATTTAGTTTTACTTCTAATATACTACCATAGAGATATCAATATCTAAAAAGAGACTCTTTTAAAAACTGTAAATATATAGATTAGACTGTAAATTTTATAATTGTAAATATACTATAGTATATTTACAGTCTGCTAGGGCTTTTTGAAAACCAAAAATAATTAATATTTTGTTTTTTATTTATTTTTAAATGAATTTAATTATGATCATCATCATCATCAGCCCATTTTTACCCCACTGCAGGGACTTAGGCCTCCCCCAGGGTAAGGAAGGGGACTTGGAGCTTAAGTCCACCACGCTGCTCCACTGCGGGTTGGGAACTGTAACGACCGCCATCTATTGACAGCGTCCGGGACCGTACTGCTTAGCGTGCCCTCCGAAGCACGGTGTCAGTGATATCGTGTACTTAAGTCAGAAAAACTCATTGGTACACGCCTGGATTCGAACCATGGCCCTATGGGGCCTTATAAATTTGAGACAGGTTCGTTGCGCTCTGGGCTATCACGACACTATTAATCTACTACTACTACTATTACCTAATCATGTTATCAAGTAAGTTATTTAGAAATGATGGGCCGTGGCCATCAGGTTACCTATCCATTTAATGGACTCTGGTTGAATCAAGTACAGCTCTATTTCCCTTTTTGATATTGTGATACTATTATTTATGAACTGATAGAATACCCAACCGAAATTGGCGCCAAAAATCGTTTGTCCGAGTGTACCGACCCGGCGCGGCGACGCAGCGGGAGCGGTTGCGCGATTCGACACGCGATCGACGCCGAACAACGGATGGCTCCATTCATCATTATTATAAATGTGCCACACTCGCTTATTTACGGAAATCGATATTTTTTTTATTTCAGTGTCGATAGCGAACGCTTCGTTTCGACACTATGGTAAACGTGCGGCCATTGTACGCGACCCCGCGCCCGACGCTCTCACTGAGCTGCTCGGCTCCGACTCCAGCTAATGATTCCGTAATTATTGATTATGTCAGCTCACGGCTATCCGATTAATGAATAGAGTTTTAAATTGTTAATTCGGCTCCTTTGATGTATCGATACAATGAGTATAAGGTAGCCGCCGACGCACCGTTACGTACTCATGAATTGCTTATTTACTATATCTAGCGTGATATTAAATGTAGCTCGATTGATGTTATTAGCTTTTTGTTAGGATTCTAATGAAGGAAACAATAATTTCGAAATGTAAGTTAATTAAATAAACAGTTATATTCCTTTAAATATGAATATGGGTAGTTTTTGAGACTTCTAGGTAAGTAGTCTATGCGATGGCTACATGATTGTATAGTGCCTAAGTAACGAATAATTGGTTGTTAAACGTAATTAAGTATGAATTAATCGTTGGTAAACTTAACACGATCGAGATGAATCGTGTATCAATTTACATGCAACAACTTTTGATCCAAAATATACATTTCGTCTGAAATCTGACTTAATCATTTTTAGACATAAGATATTGCCATATACATAGTCCCACAATTCAATTCTTATTTAGAAAAAAAGTTTAAATAATAACGTTTTCAAACTTTAACTGTAGGTATAAATACGCATAAATAGATAATATCGCTAAAAAGTAAACTTTACTTTATTTGCAACAATTTGCAGAATTTTGGCGAATATTTCTATAACTATTACAAAGTTTCCATAACTAGGTAGTTTGTAAAAATTTCGAAGTTTTGACTCTATGCAAACCTAGTTCTAACCCAAATAATATTATAATTTAAAAAACATTTCAAGATTATAATGAGTATTTTAACGTCGAAATCATATAAGAGTGTTTGTACGGGCTGTCACGGAGAAACTCCTTCTTTATGGTTGTACTAGCTGGCCACTTCCCTATACAAACGGTCAAGCGTGATAACTCTTTATTTTATAATGGATTTATCTCCTTTTTATTTAGGTTTGTAATAAAACAAAACAGAAAAATTATAATAGTTTTGAAAATTGTGAGTGAATATCTGCTTTTTTAACAGTAACTTTAGTAAACCATATATATATAAATTACATAGAATATATTGAACCTATAAAATAACTTTATTATAAACCATAGTGTAATTAATCATACTTTCAAAGAATTTTGTCTGTTTAAATATAATAATTGCTTCATGATAACACTAAAGTCAAAGGTGGATCCATAACTTTTTACACATTCGTATAAAACAGTATGTGTCTAATGGAGATAATGTATAACCATATTTCATGACGAGCAATAGTAAATGGAATATTTCTTACAAATATCGCTTTCTCGATCTAGAACGGAGTGTTATTAAATTTGATCCTTTCTCTCTCCGCTCTCTTATCTTGTAGACAAGAAATAGACTTTACTCAACAAATGTCATTTCTCAACTCGAGTTACTATTAACAACTAAAAAAAAACAAAAAATAGTGCCATAAAAGGATTGCAATAAGTAAAAAATTAAATATTAAATTATCTACAGCTTTCACGCTTCTCGCAACTATCAAAGGACATTCAAAATGAACATCAAATATAACACATTTTTGTCAAACAATTTTATTTACATTTTTTGAAATAAGTTATGATTCAAGCATTCCCTGTGAGCTCCTGCATCTTTTGACACTATTACCTTTTGCCTACCTTTATAATTTTTCTGATATATAGCCGAATCCCACTCTTCGGACTAACTGATCTGATAATCATTCAAAGAAAAAGGCACGGGCCCAGCCCACAGGTTTCGACCGATTCCAAAGTTTCTTTTTCCAAACGGTAGACAATTTATCTTCCTCGGAATTGTTTTTTTTCATATTGGCTTTCGTTTCTGAATTAATCAAGTTTTTGTTAAAAAAATCGGGAAAATTCTTCCTTTTTTTCACCATTTTCTGTTTCCCGAAAAACGTTACAAATCGATTTTTTTAAATTTGGTATTATACGATGCCCCATAAGCTTTTGCATCTTTTAACACCCCTGAATTTTGTCTACCATCATAAGTTTCGGAAATACTTATAGCCGAATTAAACTCTCCTACGAAACCGATCTGATAAATATTTCCCATATTAAAATAATAAGAGAAAACGTTACTTAACATTTATAGTGTATAAACTGGAAAATTTTGTCAAAATTACGTTAAATAAAATGTGATATTACAACCAGCGTATTGCGGCTATATCAAAAGTCGAATCTTCTAATCGCACATGAGAGCAATCACGAATACAAATTTGCGTTCATTTCCTTTCCCATACGAAGCGAGAGACTGGTCCGAGGCAAAAATATCATCTATAAAGTACGTCCGTAATGGAAACCATTTCTCATCAATTTTCTAAATAAAGGCACACAGAAGCAAGCGAATAAAACAAAGCGCGCCGTCGAGCACTCACGACATAGATTGAGCTGAATTATCGCTTTACCGCAGAACACAATCAGAGTTGTAATGCCTACTTCTCTATAAGCGAGACGGTCTCACCGCATCCTATATCCCTCCCTTACCACGCGAAGTCCTAAATCGAGAAGGAATAAGGGTTCCTAAACGATTTCTCCATAACAAGCGTTAACAATATACAATTATGAAATAATACACTACAATATTAATACCTTACATTACGACGGACGACCGCTTAGCCTAGTGGGTAGCGACTCTGCCTACGAAGCTGGAGGTTCGGGTTCGAATTCCAGATCGGGTCAGTATTTATATGATCAATATTAATACTGGTACCGGGTCTTGGTTGTTATATGTATGTGATGTCTTCGCTTGGTACCCAAAAACACAAGTTAATGCTTAGTTTGGGACCTAGACGTTTTAAAAAAAAAATTACTCGGAATACATACATAACAGCCTGTTCAAGTTACGGACTAAAAAAATTACTCGTACGTATTCTATTATAATAGGCATAGATTAATTAAATTTGAATGCAGCGTTTGTTTTTAATAGAGTAATAAATGTCACTTCACAGTATCGAAAATGTCTAAAGCAATTTCGCGAAGGTCTTGACTACCGGCGTGCGGGGACCTCGCCGACTGAAACTCGTCATCTTACACCAGCTGGCTGCAGTGTGAGTGGTTAGACTATAAATGCAGAAGAGGGCTATAACAAAAAAAAATATTGTTGGCTACAATGATATTATATTTACTATTATTATAAATAGTTTGTCGCACAGCCTCTTGAAGTTCGTGGACATTATCATGTTGTCTTTTATAAATATAATTTTTTACATATCCCCAAATAAAGTAATCCATTGGACTCAAGTCGGGTGACCTAGCCGGCCATTTTATCGCGTCGTGTGTAGTAATTAATTTTTCTCTAAAAAAGTTTCTTAAAAGTCTACGTAACTAAACTATTATGAGCTGGAGCCCCATTTCGTTGAAAATATAATTTACTTAAAATTGACAGGGGCATGTCATCCATTGCGTCGATGAGATTCCTTATTATGTCCATGTATTTTTCTGCGGTCTATGTGCCGTTTTAAAACTCTATGTATATTACCTTTTTGTCTAAGATACAACAATCAAACAAAAATCTAACTTGATATTACGACTTTCAGTTACGCGGAGAGGGTTTTTGTCAGACCAATAATGGTGGTTATTATTATACATTCCATTATTGGAAAAGTTTGTCTCATCTGTTTTATAAAAGTTAACATCTGCATCTGTTCTTGATTTTCTTAATAGCCACCTACAGAATGTTAAACGACGACCATTATCACCCGGCAGTAACTTTTGGATAATCCTGCCATTCTTGGAACATTTATATTTGTTTATTTTCAAAACATTTATAACTGATTTTTGACAAATATGAATTTCTTTTGCTGCTTCTCTACTTAAAGCTCCGTGATCCGCTTCAAAATAGCATAAAACATTCAAATCCGTATGTTGGGTCATCGGTGCTCATAGAAGAGGTCTATTGTAACTTCCATACCGTTTTAAATTTACTAACATACGCTCTAGAACTTTACGCGTTGGAGTATGCCTGTCGGGATTTCTATGGTTATAGCATCGTATTGGAGTTCTAATGCACTTATTGTTAATACCATATTTTTTTTACTAAAATACGCGGGAAAGTAACAATGACAATCAATGAATAAAAATCATGTCATAAATGAAAACGGGAAACTTAACATTCTAAATTTGAATTTCGCTCTTGAAAATAAATGGTACTTAGTAAAAAAGTATTAGTGGCCAGTACTTTTCTTCGCAGGCTGTCGTTCAGTTTGTTAGATTTTGAAAATAGAACAGCAACTGCTAATTGTTCCATTTTCAAATTGGACATTGTCAGCCATCATTCTCAGGTCACTCGGAGGAAAATAAGTCAATAATCTAGGGAACATAAATCGTCGAGTTTCGTCTGTTTCCAGTAACATAAAAAAAAATGTGTCATACAACTTTTTGTTCGATATACACAGATGGATTCATTTCATAGTCTAGCGCACAGAAAATGAGAAAATTCCCACATTTGTAGTAATTTGATTTATGTTCAGTCAACATGATTCTATGTTGACTGAACGTACTTTAAACGTAATTCATTACAGATAGCTATCTCTTTCGTATCATTTGTTTTGTATCATATTTTACACTCTGTTTTATAATCTATGTATTACGCTTATATAAGTAGCTGACCTGTGCGAACATTTGTCACAGTATAGTGGTAATCGTAGGAAAATAAGGAAATGCAAGTGTTTATAAATAAAAACAGTATATTATTTAGTAGTACTTAATACGTATCAGTGTTATGTTCGTAATTCGTTTTTCATTTATATGGCATTGCCACAAAAGCATCTTTGAAAAATAATGCATATAAAGGGCCATAATTGCCTATTTTTTGTCAATATCAGGGAACATCGCTTTAAAATGATGTTTGATTCGTTAATTTTAATGAAGAATTAAGAGAAACTTGGCATTGCCACTGAAAAACACCTTTAAGATATATTATAACAGATAAGTTGATAGGTGGATAGGTAAACAGATAAGCAGTAGATCTGGGATCGGCACTATACCAGCGCTGACCCTGCCACTGTAGTGGACCGGCGACAGCTGAGCCGATTCCATTTGCCATAATACATGTTTTGGTACTTTTGGTTATCATGCAACATGATAGAGTTTAGTTAGTTTTTTCTTTTTATTTTGCAATTTAAACCTTGCTGTGTTGTGTGTTTTTTTTAAATAGTTTACTTAATTGTTTTTTGTTTGCATGTTTTTGTGGTAATAAAAATATTTCATTTTATTTCATTTCATAGATTTGTCTGTTTTTGTCATTAGCAGAGAAAATAAACTCTAAATTATGATTGAATCATTAAATATAGTCAATTTATATCAAACCGCTCAAAACCAGTTAGACACGATAAGCGCAAACAATGTGTACGTGGAGCGAACAGCCGCTTACGTGATTCCTAGATTAATAAACAATTTACGTATAAATTTACGGGACAGTATCACATTAAATAATATTAAACATAAATTAAAGTCATACTTTATAAGCAGTTTTTAGTATTTTTCATGTAAGTGCAATTGCCCAGCTTCATATTTGTAGAAAACAGTTGATTATATTATTTACCTACTTTTCAAATAATGTTAAGACGCCTATAACTACCTGTAATTAAATGCTTTTATTTAGTAAACGTATCTCGATGACGATACAGCATTGTTACAAATCTTTGTGGTTTTTCCATGTTGTTATTTTTCATTAAGAATCTAAATGGAAATGAACTTTGATTTGATAAATAAATTTAAAATAAAATTAAAAAAATATGCTTAGGTGATGTATTTGCAACGCATTGTGTCCATGATAGCATTCAAATTCAAAAAGTTTTTATTCAAGATGTTTACACAGACTTATTAAAAGTCAAAATGAATTGATTAGGTACGGTTCAAAAACTAGAAGAAGAAGAACCGACAAGAAACTCATGCCTGTTTATTTTATTTGAACATATGTTTTTCTTAATTGTTTTTATTTTTTATTTTAAGTGCTTACAACTATTACAATGATGTCCATGCGCACTTATCATTTAAAGGC
Organism: Luffia ferchaultella; assembly: GCA_949709985.1. Lineage (NCBI taxonomy): Eukaryota > Metazoa > Arthropoda > Insecta > Lepidoptera > Psychidae > Luffia > Luffia ferchaultella. The sequence goes on along the minus strand of OX453242.1, from coordinate 18,976,502 downwards.
TTGATAATACAATAGTAAGCTTTTTTCACGGATTGGACTTTAACTCGCTTTATAAATTGATTAGAATACAAGTCTAACATTACTTTTAGAATTTTATTATAAAACGGATACAATTTCCCATGAAAGAATTATTAACCTCTGAGAGCCTGAACCTGGGAATTGATTACTTATGCTTATGTCTTGTATTTAAGTTGTGGCCATCACCCACCCTAGAGAAAGCATTTAAGTTTTTATGTACATAAATTATATGTTCATAAATGAACTGACAAGTGACTGTCAAAATGTTACTTTCTCTAAAGCGAGCCTTTACACTATCTCTAGATTTTAATTTATATATAGCACGAATAGCCCTTTTTGCAGAACAAAATATTGTTTGAATGTCAGCGGCCTTTCCCCGCGAAAGTAACTAAAATAAACCAGCCTCGCTGTAGGCACATCGGTTAGTTTTCTTATTTGCCTAATTGCAAAAACAGCAGAGCTCAGTTTACCGGCCACCCTCATAACATGAGGACCCCATTGTAAATTTGCATAATAGGTTTAGTTCATAATTTAAATATATTCTATAAAAAGTTAAATCATCATTATCAAAATCATTAACAAGAAAACTGCACTATACAATGTAATGACACAATGAGCGTTCAGTATACGTACAGCAAGTGTTTACGTCATCTATCGGGTTGCGATATAAACTACGTAAACAGAAATGGCGTTCATAATCACATCAAGTTTCAAACAAATCGTGAAACAACAAAATTGGTTATTTTACCACAACACACAGTCGAAATTTTTCCACGGCTGACAGAAAGGACTATTAGCGACAATAACTACGAATAAAAAAAATTACAGTTATTTCAGCGTCAATCAAAACGGCGCGTTACAATACTACGCCGGATTCGGTGAAAGTGTGACGCTAACGTCCGCTGTAAGTACAGCTAACAACAATAATATATGGGCAATATAACATTATCTTTGTGTTTTGTAGGCACCTTAAGTTAAATAGATCACCAATACCAAGTCGCAATAACCTAATTAATTCAATATTATGTTTGTCAAGAGAATTAAAAAAAAAACTTTATACCTATAAACATGACCGGTTTTCAGATAATCACTACATATTATAAAATAAAGTCCCCCGCCGCGTCTGTCTGTCTGTCTGAACGCGATATACTATAAAACTACCGAACGGATTCTCATATGGGTGACACTAATGGACTGAGTGATTTAAGAGGAAGGTTTAAAACTAAATTGTTACGTTTAAAAATCAAGCCGGCTGGGAGCTTTCTTCGAAAACGCTGCTTAATCCCTTAAGATATATCAAAATAATGTATTTAGGAATTGTGCCTTTTTTATAGGACTAAAGAAAAGTCCGCGATGGCATATGTCTATCTTTAAAAAATGGTGTTTTATGATCAAGTAATTGGCAAGCAATTTATATGGATAGAGTATTAGGCCTTATCAAATTAAATATCTTGTTTGCCTTCAGCATTTCATGCAGATTATGATTGCCTTTTACAACATACAATTTAAATTTATATCTTAGGTATTATCGCGAAATAAAAATCGCGCGACAATTTAAGCGGCCGAGCGCCACGCCGGGGGTGTCGGTCGTCCCCATACCAATGCGACACGTGTGATAACAATCCTCCGTGTGTGGTAAGACAGAAATTATCAATGTTGTTTATACAAAGATATATTATAGTTAGTTTTTATGTATATATTCTTTACTTTTTCAAATATTTGAATAATTATATACATTAAAAATACTCGCAAGTAGGATTAACTTATGTTACATTTAAATATAATTAAATCGAATCCATATGTTCGACACATTAAGCTAATAGGACACTACGACAGAAAAAAACACTACGGCTTATATGCTCTGCTACCCGTGTGAAGCCGGGGCGGGTCGCTAGTAGTTGATAAAATACAAACCCCAAAAATAAAAAAATAAATTTAAACAAAACAAGTAAAATTGAAAAATATGCTTTGTTTTTCGTAAAATAATAATACCTCGTGAAAAAAAAAAAACGAGAAACATTATTGATAACTATATTTTTTAAAACACCAGTTGTGCATTAAAGTCAATATAAAATTTCCGGTTATTATGTGATTCGTTTTCGTATTTTTATATTTTTTAAAAGCTTTAAGCGTACTTGCTTACCTATAACGACCCACAATTAATATTGATTTAAGGTTTATTTAGGATATTTTGTTATAAATCAATGTAACAAACGTTGAAGATTATGTGATAGTAAAAAAAAACGTTTCTTGTCATAATAATATATTCGTATTCATTATAAACTTTTTCTATTTCCTTCAACTTCATGTATTTGCAAACTGTACAAAATGACCAACGACGGCCTTCTTAGCCGCTCCAGCATAATGAGCGAAAATCAAAAGCTGAACACACTAGTGATTCGCATGTCACAAGTTTCATTAAGGCCAAGTCGTTTGTTCAATCGTTACCACCACTTTGCAAGGTGTTGACTATACAACGGCCTTTTATGCGTTATGTTCCTAATAATGAACTAGAGGGTCCAATCCGATACTTTGAAGAATAGTCGGAGAGCTCGTGACCATTCTTGGTCAACAGTTTCTAAAAACAGACGAACTGGGCTTGCTTTGAAGAATAGTCGAGGAGCTCGTGACCATTCTTGGTCAACAGTTTCTAAAAACAGACGAACTGGGCTTGTTTTTGTAAATGGTAACATGAAATGAAATGAAATGAAATGAAATATCTTTATTGCCACATTAACATGCAAATAAAAAACAATTTAGAACAATATTAAAAAAAAACATGACAGCAAAATTTAAATTATAAAATAAAAATATATAAAATAAACGCTGTAAATTACATTGACGATATTCTAAGGCTTTATATCCGTCCATTCGCACAAACGCTTGGCTCCGATTTCACGTTGATGCATGACAATGCACCTTCGCATACAGCTTTGCACACACGGGAGTACTTGGCAAGGGAAAACATCCTGGTATTGCCTTGGCCTACACAATCGTCAGACCTCAACCCCATCGAACATGCATGGGACATGCTCCAGAGACGTATTTTAAAGGACTTGGATGGAGTGACAACAACCTAACAACTGATGGACTTAGTAAAATTTCATTGAGAGCAATTGCCGCAGTATAACATTAACAGTCTCATCGATTTTATGTATAATCGGTGCCAGCAAGTTCTCCATAACAGAGGAGGCCACACTTTGTATAAATTTATGCAATTTTTGTACAACCATTTAATTTTAGTTTAAGTTTAGTGGATTAGGCACCTTACTTTGTACTACGTACATACAGTACTTACTCGTAGTTATTGTTAATTAAGATTATTAAAAAATAAATATAAAAAAACTATTGTATTTTAATATCAAAAAAAGCATTAAAAAATAATATTATATCATATATTAATAAATATAAGGATTTAATGCGAAAACACATTGTAAAATTGAAATTTGTGTGTTGCTTAGACTTTTTTGATGTGTGTATATTTGCATCAAAAATCTCATTGCACGTAAAATCTATAGATTTATAAGCAGTATACAAAATATGAGGTTTAAAAAATATATATTTCTATTAATTTATTTATCGCACCCATATCCTTAGCTGACTGGCTTCAAATACGTGAATGAGCTTTGTAAGTACTGTCAACTTTCAAATATTCAGATCTTAGAAATTAGTGGCCATTTCTAGTAGTAAATGTCTGATTTTGAATCTAGCCGACTTGTAAATTTTAAAAAAATACTTTATCGAATCTTAGCAGAGGCTTAGGTCTCCCCCCAAGGTGAGGAGGCTTGGAGCTTAATCCACCACGCCGCCCTGGTGCGGTTTGGTGGATTTATACATCTAAATTTTCATCATCATCATCAGCCCATTTTTACCCCACTGCAGGGGCTTAGGCTTCCCCCAGGGTGAGGAAGGGGGCTTGGAGCTTAAGTCCACCACGCTGCTCCACTGCGGGTTGGGAACTGTAACGACCGCTATCTATTGACGGCGTCCGGGACCGACTGCTTAACGTGCCCTCCGAAGCACGGTGTCAGTGATATTGTGTACTCAAATCAGAAAAACTCATTGGTACACGCCCAGATTCGAACCATGGCCCTATGGGGCTTTATAAATTTGAGACAGGTTCGTTGCGCTCTGGGCTATCACGACACACATCTAATTTTTATCTCATTGCATTTCTCATGTCAAAATGCGATGATTCAATATTTATTTTAATTCATAACAAGGTATCTCTTGAACACAAAAAGAGAGCGTTTCGAAAACGCCCACGCAAAGAGATCTAGTAAATCTACATACCTGCCTATGCACGCACCTCCTGCGCAGGTAATATCGGGATTGATCAACACAGGTATTATTGCTTCCAATGTTCTTGTAAACTATAATGGTTGCATGCGGCTTAGCTCATGTGGACTACACATTTATATTATTTGGGATTCAACAGAAATCACATATTTTTTGCATCCAAAGCAACTTTTCTGATCCGAATCTAAGTTTATTGTTTTCGCGGTTATAGCAATGGCTGCTATCGCCTCCCCTGATTCACGATCGAAGCAATTTATTTATCAAAATTAAATATTAATTTTTTACTTGTAAAGCAATTTATGGAAGATAATTAAATTCATACAAGAATTGACTCCCTTCCCCTGAACAGAATTTCGTATCTGTCCCTGTTTCTTATATCGATGTAAACCAAATGTACAGATTTGGTGTTTAATAAATGTTTACATTTTTGTTTTTAAGCTTACGTGTCTTGTAATGGAGTTACGATGTTCTATATAGAGAAGACATGGCGAGATGCTGTTGATGTACATACTTCATTAGACATTAATAATAATACATCAGACATCCCACACAGCGCCATCTAGTCCTAAAGTATGCAAGTATTATGCTTGTATTAGAGTACTAGACAACTGATATAGCAAGTATATCAGTTTTCTAGTAGGTACTATAATACAAGCATAATACTTGCATACTTTAATTAATTTAATAAATAATATTTACTATTTTAAAAACTATTTTAAATATGCCAAAAACCTTAATAATAAAGCATCCATTTTACACTTTTCCTTAGTAATTATCTTATGACTGACCGAATGGCCGAATAGTTAGAAACCCTAACTGCGGAGCCAAGGGTCACGGGTTCAGTTCCTGCCCGGGATAAATAAGAACATGTGTGCATGAACATGTGTATTTGTTCCGTGTATGGATGTAAAAGTATATATATATATATGGGTGTAAAAGTATATATATATATATGTATATATATACTTTTACACCCATACACGGAACAAATACACATATATATGGGTGTAAAAGTATATATATATATATGGGTGTAAAAGTATATATATATATATATGTATATATATACTTTTACACCCATACACGGAACAAATACACATATATATGGGTGTAAAAGTATATATATATATATATGTATATATATACTTTTACACCCATACACGGAACAAATACACATGTTCATGCACACATGTTCTTATTTATCCCGGGCGGGAACTGAACCCGTGACCCTTGGCTCCGCAGTTAGGGTTTCTAACTATTCGGCCATTCGGTCAGTCATAAGATAATTACTAAGGAAAAGTGTAAAATGGATGCTTTATTATTAAGGTTTTTGGCATATTTAAAATAGTTTTTAAAATAGTAAATATTATTTAATTAATCATATTTAAAATAGTAAAGTTTCAAAAAAACTCGCCTTTTTCCTATCATTAATAGGAAATCGCCAATAGGAAGCTAATATTATTAGCTAGCATAATAAATCCGAATTTCCCAAGAATGTGCTGTAAAAATTGGCTTTTTCATGCCTCTACTGCTGTACTGCTCTTCCTTAACATGGTGTTAAGGAGATTGAACCATACGCTGGGCCAGCCCGTCACAGGAGGACGATGTCAACAGAACTCGTGATAAGTTGTATTTTCTACTATTTGACATAAGTTTTTATCATGTTTTTATGTAAAAAAATGTCTAGCACGGTGCTTAGGCAGTCGCCGCCACAGCTCCTTGGTATAACTGCTAGGTTTGATAATGGTTATCTCGTAACGGCCGTGCCTCACTTCTTCTCCGAAACCCACTATTAAACTAGTCGTGGACATTCCATTTTCAGGTGATTACAAAACGCGTGGCACGCACCGCGCGCAATCACGCGTAGATTAGATTGTTAAATACGCAACAACGTACAATAAATAGCAATAACCGACCGGAAATCGTCGAAGGATGAGCGATCGCAAACAACGCTATATCACTTAATAGCTTGCCCGTTCGTTTCAGACACGTAAATTAATAATTGCTTTAATAAATTATTATTGTGCAAAATGAAACTATTTTTTCGACGTAATGGTGTTGTGTAAATTTTACAATAACAAAGTAACTACGGAAATAACAACACTATAGGATAATTAGTTTAAATCTATAAAATGAAATAGATCTAAAAATCTCACTAATATGTCCATTTTAATAGATGGATCTCTGCACAACAAAAAATTACAACGAAAATGGACAGTTTAGTGTTAGTATTGGGAAGTTTTTTATTTTTATTTTAAGATTAAACTTTAAATAACATATTATTTTAAAAAAAAATTTTTAATAACGTATACATCACAACAACGTCTAGGCCCCAAACTAAGCATTAGCTTGTGTTTTGGGTACCAAGCGAAGACAGCACTTACGTATAACAACCAAGACCCGGTACCAGTATCAATATTTATCCTATAAATACTGACCCGACCTGGAATTCGAACCCGAAACCTCCAGCTTCGTAGGTAGGGTCGCTACCTACTAGGCTAAGCGGTCGTCTACATAATAATTAGGATGGAATGTGTAATACTTCGAAACGATTGAAAACATGAACTCCCTGATTAAAAAGAGCATACATGTACGCCATTATCATTGTTTTAAACAAACACTTTGTTAATTAACAAATGAAATGTAATTTCCGAACATTTATTTTATTTTTCAGTAGGAATTTTAAGTATCGCTAACAAAAAATTCTACTTAACAGAGAATATTTCATAACATCAACTGGTGTATATATAACGCTGTGTCTACATCGAACATGCCTTGCAATATATCATAGAATAAATTAATTTGACAGTAGCGTTTTTTAATAATCATAAATGTCAATATTGAAGTAGCATTACACAATTTAGCGGGGTTGAAGCCTGGCGCGCAGGTATTTTAACGGAGTGCATACCGGCGCGGCGCTCGGGGACCTTGCGCATTGGAACTCGGACTAAAACTTGTCATCTTGCACCAGCTAGCTAGAGTATGAGTGGTTAGACGGTAAACGCAGAAGAGGGCTTCTAGTGTATGCGCATTTTTATGCAATATACAGATACGGCGCATGCTTAATTTTTTAAATATGTGGCACAAAATTATTTTTATTTTATCAGTTACTTCTATATAACAAATTCATAAATAACTTACAAATTTGCGAAAGCGAAGTCACCGTTTGAATAAGTACCTAAGTGCTCTACAATAATAAATATTCTTGTCATTTCCTTATTTGTCTATACACTTTTTTAAATTATATTTAATATGAAACATAACTTTTGAACGTATCTACGTTATCAAAGAACGGGTGCATCAATTCTTGAATTATACATATTATACATACAATTATACATATAGACACAATATGGACAAACAGCTTCCACGGTAGCCGCGGTGGGAGCGTATCGGATTGTGCACCTGCTCTAATGGCGTTTAAATTATTTCCATCATTACAAAACACTAGAAGCAGGTGTCGAGAAAAAAAATGTGGAATTTTAAATGACACAATTTTCCTCATAAAGACGATTCCTACGACGCGATGGTTTGATTTAAGTGACTTACGTGATAAATTAATTTAAAACACGGTAAGTAAACTTTAAAATAAGGTATTTAGTAATTAATATTTTTTTTGGTGTTTATTTATTATTATTAAAAATATTTATTATGAAATTTCTAATATAAATTAGAACTGAAGTAAATTTCATAATAAATATTTTTTTCACTGACTTTACTGTGGGTTGTGAGCCCACTACTCGTCGCAATATTGGAAGACCATTACAGTTAAGTTAGGCAATATGTGAAGCTTTTATCACTTTGGTACCCAACATAGAGCTTTTGATTTTATTTTTCAACATATTGTGTTTCTTTCTTAGTTTCCAATATAGGTATAGTTCCAATCAAAGTTTATAGCGGATGTGAACATAGGCACAAGTCGCGTCGCAGTAACCAGTTTTAGGTGTAGCGGGACGCAGTGGAACGAGGGGCATATGACTGAACCTGCGCAAGCACGTTTATAACGTTGTATTCCGATCCGCCATAAAGTTTGGTTGGAACTATATATGTGATTAACTCGAAACAGTGAAATGTATACCTGTCCCCAGCACTTGATTTCGAAGTAGATCACTTACATTAAGTGTTAAAATAAATGACAAAATGACATTATATATATATTAAAAGGAGTAGATATCGTCAGCGCGCAGAAAGTGAGGACCCAAAATTCCTATAATTGTACACTGAGAAAAGTATTATAGTGAATTCAGATTTTATTATGATCGTTTCACTATTAGTAGAGCTATTGATGATCGAGATCATCATAAATACGAGGAAGCCAAGAAAGAAAAACTAAGCGTCATCATAATTACGTCACAGGGACCATAATTTTCGCTGACACGTTGTTTTCCTCTTCAAATTCCTCGTTTTTTTATTATAAGGGTCATTCATTGCTCCACAGATGATGAACACTTTTCGCTTGGCAGTAATTTAATTTAGTCATTTTTTAACTACAATAACCAGTGAAATAAAGTGGTATATGTAATAACGAATAACATGGAATTTTATAAAAGCGAAACCGCCATTAACCACTAGTTAAGAATATAAACGTAAACCATATCGAATTCACATATACGCCGATGACGAATTAAGTCAGGCAATGGCCAGTGGCTGGATGATGGATGACGCGACTGCCTTGATGCTGCCGACGCCAAATGACCACGAGATCGACTCATTACACGCCAATGGCATTAAAAACATTAGGAATCGTTATTATTCTCAATTTCCGTCTATCACACAATTTTGTTAATTATAAAGTGTTTTTATATTTTGTGTGTATTAAAATATGAGTACACAAGGAAACTGAAATTTTGTCTGTATATAGACGCTCCGTGTCGACGAAAATACGTCGAATCCTGTCCAGCTAAAGTTATGTAGCAAAAACGCGCGAAAACTAGACTATGAGGAAGGTAGTGTTTACCAATAAGCTTCCAGATTTACTTTTGGTCGGACAGTATACGAAGCTTCGATGTCAGTAACTCCTGCCTGTTGAATTTCAGGAGCGAAAAAGTTGACCATATTTCGATTCGTATACAATCATTCTGTCTATACAGTGTGTAAAGAAGGTACCTATCAAAATATAAAGACAGGCAAAGTTGTATCAAGAAGTATGACCAGCTTTATTATCGCGGTATGTTCCATTAAAAAAAAATTAAATTTTTAGTGTTTATAAATACGACTTTTACAGATTTTACGATACAATTAAGGAAGCCCGGAGGTAGCTAGAGAAATCTTCAAACCCCTCGAGTTTCGGCTCATTTGATTTGTTTTAACGAGCCCGTACATTAAACTTGGTCACGAGGATCTGATGGTGAAGCCAAAAAATGGATAATGGAACTCTTCAATGGCTACTAGCAAAACCCTCGAGTTTGTAATTATTAAGACTAAAAAGTAAGAAATAAATTATTATCGTTAAAAAAAACTTGCTTTTGGTAGATCGACGTTTTTGGCAACTACTGAGCGCGAAATCAAATTTTTCCGTTCCATGAAACGTAAAAAACATGAAATTCGTCGGTTTTTTTAGCACGTTAAGAATTAATAAATAAATTAAGAAACAACATTGGAAGATATCGATTTTTATTTATACTCGGGCCCCTCTGATCCGATTGATGTGATTTCTTATTTTCCCGATACCTTAATTTTAATTTTGCATAAGTCGAAGATTTTACTTTTGAGATTAATTTTTTTGGATGTTGCAACGATATTGAACAATAAAATTTTCAAACAACTGTCGTTTCAAATTTGTCACACAAAAGTCATGATCTATGCACCAATAGATACGCTCTTTTATTACCTTTACAGTAATGTATTATTTAACTGTATCAGAGCTAATGACAAGTACGTTATTTATGTGATAGTCAAGAAATTTCCCTGGAATAAGTATAACCCGCCATTGACATCACCTTCACTTGAACGGGCGGATGTACGCATTTTCGTAAAATAAGTTTTGATCAGCTACACATAAAAAAATCATAAATTATAATCTAATGTACTTAAAATATTTGTCACCATATACACATTCTGCCTTTGGCAATTATAATATTCATTGCACATATTAAATGACTAAAAAGCGTGGGACGCTGCTGTGTTAAAATGTATTACAAGGTTCTCAAATAAATCAAAAAGCACTCCTCACTTTTTAATTTAGTCAAAGACAAAATACATATGTGGTGAATTGAATACTTTCGAAAACAAAAAATGTTTATATGTGGTGAGAAATATTTAAAGTAAATTAGACGATACCATACTATCTTTTAATCATTCGTTATCATTAGCACATATCTCTATATGCTATGCTCTATATCTATATCTTTAAACGAAGTTACTAGAATGAGATAAAAATGGTACCTAACTTTACAGTTATAATTCATGTACACAGAGACGGTTGTACATGCTCAGTAGTATAGTAATAATACAGTAATACAGTATTCGTCGGATTGCTTCGAAGTGTTATACAAAAGGTTAGAAGGCGTCGGTAGCTACAGTTTAAGACCAAAATTTTGGAAATCGGTTGGAAATCGAACAAGAAATTTGACATCACATGTTAGATTTTAGGAACGATCAGGAACTTGTTAACATTACGGTCATCGCCTTTCGGCCTGTATTCGTTCGAATGCTTCATTATCGAGTTCAAAACGTTTAAGGATATCAGAGGCTGCAGTTTAAATCGTGGCAATAAAATGAAATAATCTGTGAAAATTGGATTTGAGTAGGTTCATTTTCAATGAAACCGATGGCTGCGGGGACTGCAAGATCTGTGGATTTTTCTTGGCATGTTATCGGGTGGCTCTATCGAGTATGTTGCCGCGAATGTGCGATGTTGGAATATGTTTAGTTGCACGGTGTATTTTGAAAATCACCAATTCCGTTGGTGTAAGACCGAAATATTTTAGTATATTTGTTATAATCTGACATGCATGGCAGCTATTGCAGCACAAACGAAAACGATTTCGTCAATCCTAAGATTTCTAAAAACAGCAATTAGAAATCGTGTGAATGTTTACATTTTCCAGTGCTTGTTTGGTAAGAGTGAAATAATATACATATTGATTGATTAATTAAAATTAATTAGTTAATATGTACAATATTTAAAAAAATCTAAGTAGGTATGTATATCAGTTGTCAAGCACTCATAATACAGGCTATATCTAGTTTGAGACTAGATGGCCGTGTGTCAAATGTCCCAGTTATTATTATTGTTTTAAATTTATGAAAAGGGTTTTGGGTGGCTGCTCGCTCCGTTCCGCTTCGCTCCTCATATTGATGTGAACAAATCTAACCTTACCTACAAAGAAATAATAGACCATTATATCAACCTATCTTGCCTAAATTTAAATTCAGTTTCAAATTGATCAAAAGCTTTTGGGGGAGTCTCCGCTCCGCTCCGCATCGTTCGACCCATCTATTCAGAAATAAATGAAAGTTATTTTCAAGATTAACCAGATCGCCTTGAAAAAAAAGAAACGAACTTTCACCAATAAGCTTGGTGGATAATGTCAACATGCACTAGGGTATATTAAGATACGTACTTACGCATATTTTCGAACTTTTACGATTACATATAATGAAACACACATTTAATAACGAAAAAAAGGATATTTTTTATTTTTTGTATGTAGAAGAGTCACTCGATACAAAAATGAGAAATAAAAATAAGTGTCGAGGACAAGCGTGAAGCGCGTCGGAGCGTTCAATCAAAAGGGGTAGCGCGTCGATTAAGTGGCAGTTTGGGTTTTATTTTGGGCGCCGGATCCCGACGTAGGATTAAAGAGGTATCCCGAGAGGGGCAGGGGAGGAGATACTCGAAGTCAGGGGGTACACAGAGGATGAGGGAAAAGGGGATGCGTGTGAGGGCCCGCGCGGCGCCACATTAATCATTAACGCAGCCTGCCTAATGACACCGCCGAAATGGGTCCCGTAGGGCAAAGCGATTGTGACCTTGTTATCGATACAGATCTTTATCGACTAAAGGATTATATGGTTAGGCTGAGAAATGTTGTTTCGTCGTCACTAAAAGTTATGTAAATGTGTTCATAACATTTTTGTTAATCTATAATATTGGATGATATTAGTCTGGTTGAATTGAATTCATAGCTTTGTGGTTAATATGATAATGTTAGTTATCTATACTAATATTACAAAGCTGAAGAGTTTGTTTGTTTGTTTGTTTGTTTGTTTGTTTGTTTGAACGCGCAAATCTCAGGAACTACTGGTTCGAATTGAAAAATTCTTTTTGTGTTGGATAGTTTATTTATTGAGTAAGGCTATAGGCTATATGTATATAATGATACTAGCTGTCTGTCTGTCTATTCGAGCAAATCTCCAAAACAGATATACTGATTTTGATGAAACTTCACAGATATGGAAAGAAAGTGGTCAAAGGTGACATACACTACTTTTTGTATGTCTGTATGTACGTCCATCTGTCTATTCGAGCTAATCTCCAAAACATCTTAACCAATTTTAATGAAATTTCACGGGTATAAAAAGGAGTTGTTTAAAAGTGACATACGCTACTTTTTGTTTGTCTGTCTGTCTGTACGTCTATGTGTCTATTCGAAATAATTTCCAAAACGGCTGAACAGATTTTAATGAAACTTTGCAGACGTGAAAGAAGGTTGTCAAGAGTGACATCAGCTACTTTTTGTGGCTGTCTGTCGTTTGTCCTCACTGATCTGTCGGCGAAGATAAAGCCGAAACTACTAAGTCTAGGAAGCCAAAATTTGAAACAGTGGTTTATTTTATAAAGTGAGTATTAATTTTTAAGAAAAGAATATTTGGAAATTTCAAATTTAAGGAGGGAGGGATAAAGGGGCTTTGTATGAGAGTCTTTATTTTTTAAAGTTAGAAACATAAAAAATTTAACATAAATAAATAATGACGTGTTTCAGGGTTTTTGTATTTCCACATTTTAAGGGTGGGAAACGGGAGGTGAAAAGTATGGGAGAATCGGTTTTCTTAAAGGAGTGGGGAGAGTGAAGATTGAAAGTTTGAATGGGTGTACCCAATATTAGTTTCAGCAAAAAGTACGTATAAACTATTTCGAATGTTAATACTACCTAAAACAGGAATGTGTAGTCTACGCAAGCGAAGCTGCGGGCGGTCGCTAGTGAATTATAAATTTGAAAGTGCCTCTGACTGTCTGTGTGTCAATTATTCACGTCTTAACCGCTAAATCAATTTTGATGAAATTTGCTAAGGAAATATAGCTTACATTGTAAAAACGGACAAAAACTAGTTTTCACCGCAGATACGTATCTGTATGTTTGTTATCTTTTCACGGCTAAGCCGTCAAACTGATCTTGATGAAACTTGGCAGGAGAAAAACTTGTGTACTGAATATACGTTATAATTATAATTAAGTATAAATTATAAATTTGAAGCTAAAACAATGCAGTCGCGTGGAGTCCACGTAGGGAACTAATCAACGTAAAATAATTACCATTACCAATGAAATTAGAATAGGCTCGAAAGGTCATTTAGACATATTTGTGTGGGAACGAACGAATGAAAAAGCTTGCTTCACACAAATGCAAACTAATATTTGCTACACACTAAGTTTTTTAAATGGTTGTAAACTATTTTCGGTTATAAATCATAATCGTCATCATCATCATCATCAGCCCATTTTTACCCCACTGCAGGGGCTTAGGCCTCCCCCAGGGTGAGGAGGGGGGCTTGGAGCTTAAGTCCACCAAGCTGCTCCACTGCGGGTTGGGAACTGTAACGACCGCCATCTATTGACAGCATCCGGGACCGACTGCTTAACGTGCCCTCCGAAGCACGGTGTCAGTGATATTGTATACTTAAGTCAGAAAAACTCATTGGTACACGCCCGGATTCGAACCATGGCCCCATGGGGCCTTATAAATTTGAGAAAGGTTCGTTGCGCTCTGGGCTATCACGACACGGTTATAAAACTATTGCAAAAAAGTGTTGCTTAAATGAAGTTAATCTGTAGCAGAGATTCAAGTTACCATTTACCAATGTCTACCAAGTTTGAATAAATGTATTTGATAGTATTAAAACGCCACACCACAGTCACCATTTTTTTCAATGAAAAATACAATTTCACACTTCACAGTAATCGTAGTACAATGTGTTTGTAAGCAATGATGTTTATACTAAGCACATGTATTACCTTCATACTTCAGTAATGAGAAAAAAATAGTTAGTTACACGGACAATGCACATATTATAATAATTACATTAAATTTTTACCCACATTAATTAAGCAAATTACATTTTTTGAGACGACTATTTTTTCTGTATTATCACACTAAATGAGCAAATTTACACAACTTATTTCCTAATGACATTAACCAAAGACAACTTCTATAGACTCATATTGCATGATACGTTTTCTGGGCTGCAATAGGCACATCTACTTTCTTTGCTACGAGTATATTATTAGTAGCAATTGTAAACATAGAGTAAATTAATTTGAAAGCAGCGTTTGGTTTTAATAGAGTCAGAAATGTCACTTTACGGTATTGAAACTGTCAAACGCAATTTTAAGGAGGTGAAGGCTGGCGCGCGGGGACCTCGCGGACTGAAACCAAACTGAAACTTGCCAAAGATACACCAGCTAACTAGAAACAGAGTGGTTGAGTGGTTAGACGGTAAGCGCAGAATACTCTTCTGGTCAATACGTACTTTTATGATTTTAAAGCATTTTGTATTAATAAATCATCGTTCCAAATCATCGACACTTCACATCCCTACGACCGATATTAGATGTCGCTATTAACTCCGCAAAACGTAATTAATTGAATAAGTTTATGATTGATATAACCAGTTCGTGGGGCGCTTAATTCACTTTCCCAATTCCTTGGCCCTAACGCTTTTCAGATATGAAACGAAGGAAAACACATAATTGCCTCTATCGTGGTTAATTTTGTAATGATTGAATTCGATTACGAGTTCGTCAACTTTGCGTGCTGTTCACTGGAGCGAACCCTACACATTTTCTTTGAAAGTTGCGGACTACGAGAGATGAAAATGTGTCCCTGGCTTACAGCTTCAGTTTCAAATGGAAAATTACATCGGTCGTTATAGAAAATTTAAAATAAATACAAATCTTTTTCAGTGTTCAGCGTTAGCAGTACAGTAACAGTAATTAAGTTCGATTCTTTATATTTATAAATTGTTGTGTAATTTCGATTACCTCGACTAAACCGATTTTAATGAAACTTTGCAGACATGAAAATAAGTTTGTCAGGAGTGGCATAGACTACTTTTTGTCTATTTGTCTGTTCGAGGTAATCTACTTACTAAACTAATTTACTGAAAGGCAACTTTTTGGCCATTTAACTATCTCTCTGTCTATGTCTGTTCGGGCTAGTCTCCAAACTGTTTTAATGAAACGTCGCAGACACGAAAAAGAGGTTGTCAAGAGTGACATAGATTATTTGTTGTCTGTCTATCTGTCTGTTCACGCTAATCTCTAAAACAGCTGAGCTTATTTTAATGAAACAGACATGAGAAAAAGGTTGTCAGGAGCTACTTTTTGTTTTTCTGCTTCCATCCGCTTCCATTCCAGAAATAAGTAGGATTGTCTGTAACTGTAGACATTAACGTGAAAGAAGTAGCAGGCGGCCGCTAGTTTTAGTCATTTAACTTTGTACAAGTTTATATTCTTACGAGGAACAATTAACTTTATGTACTATTTAAAAAATCACTCGTGAAATTTGTAATTAAAAGTTTTATCAATATCGGTGATCATTCCAAGGTAGCACTTTCATTCTGTTTAATAAAACTGATATTCCAGCTGATAATTCACGTAGGCGAACGGAATACACAAATTGAAGTTGCGCAGAAAGGCGATCAAAAACAGGGGGGGACCCGTCGGGATGTCGCGGCAAAGGGGGGATCGCAATTTGTAATATTTCACGAGCCAGTAGACGTTTATTAACTAGGTATGCAAAAAAAAACGACGTTTGTGGGGCGTAGAACCTTCTACATTAAAAGAGGACAATTTTATGTCTCTACATCGACGTATGAAAAGATTGTTGTATAACAAGGACCTAATAAGTTTATCCACCTGAAAAAGTCGCACAAACTTTCTATAATCATTCGTAAAATTACTAATTATTTCCGGGGTCATGATCCGTGTCACCATAGGCACACAAACAGGTCTTATGCGATCCTACATACGAAATATCATTTGAATCCAGTTCAGCAAATTTAACATGCATACAGTGTTAATGTTATTCTTAAGCTATTGACATATATACCACAGAATAAAACATACTGTAATTCATTTATTATTCTATATTTATAGAAAAAGATTCACAAACCCTGTCTAATACAAAAAATCGTACCTATTATCTAGTCTAGACGCGCGCCGGAGAGCAGAGGAAAAGTTACAGGACCGTATTGAGAATGTTCAAGTTACGAGTACGTAACGCCGATGCGTCACGCGATGTTTTTATATTTTATACTCTCCTAACGCCCACGTGACATACTTCGTGACATCGCGCACCCGCGCCACGGCAAACTTTTTTTTATATAATAAAGAAGGGTTTTTGAAAACCATAGATAATTTAATTTTGTGCGACAGCGATTCATATTTGAAATCATCGCACATAAATACTTCGGATTTTGAAAAGACCAAAATCGAGCAGTTTTTTATTTAATTATTAAGAAAACCTGATAATACTTAAGAATTGTAAAACTGTAGTAGAATAGATATGTGACTTTTCGTTTGATAAAACTCGGTTAGAAAAATTACATTTCGTAAAATAATGTATCATCATCATCATCATCAGCCCATTTTTACCCCACTGCAGGGGCTTAGGCCTCCCCCAGGGTGAGGAGGGGGGCTTGGAGCTTAAGTCCACCACGCTGCTCCACTGCGGGTTGGGAACTGTAACGACCGCCATCTATTGACAGCGTCCGGGACCGACTGCTTAACGTGCCCTCCGAAGCACGGTGTCAGTGATATTGTGTACTTAAGTCAGAAAAACTCATTGGTACACGCCCGGATTCGAACCATGGCCTTATAAATTTGAGACAGGTTCGTTGCGCTCTGGGCTATCACGACTTATCACGAAAATAATGTATGATCCTCTTTTATGGATAGTGTAACGTATGTAACATTAATATTATACTAACCTCAATTTTTTTTTAATGATTGCAGGGCCATGACAATAAAACTGCAGACAAATAAAAAACAGTTCTGCTGCGTCAGTACTGCACGCTTAGACTCAAGGTGAATCAAAAGTTAGATATTTTTCATTTTATTTGATGTAGTTTGTTAAATACCAATATTTATATTAAATTTATAATAAAAGACATAAAATTATAATTATACGTACATAATGTACCTAAGTGTAAATTTATAGATCTTATAATTGTCTCTGAATACATTTTTGTGAATTTTATAACATTTTAAACATAGAGGTGATTTTAAAACATATCAAATTGAGAAGGCACTCTGTGTACACAATTCAAATATATTTAGATAATATTCTGCAGGCCAGTCCGGTCCTGTGATGCGTTTTTACGAGGTCTCGGCACGAAGTTATTAGTGTGTTCCCGAGGGACACTCGTGGTACTTCACACTCGCACACCATAATCTACTATATTTACTGACCAAATAAACGTCTGACGGCAACATTTGCAACTAACGCCTCAATTTACTAAAAGATGCTTACACGTATAAGACAAAATATATTCTTAAAGAAATCTACTTTATATGCCTAAAGATTAAAATATCCATAAACCCCTATGTAAATTTAAAAAAAAAAATTACATTTTAGATACAGTATTAATAAACCAATCTTAGATATTGTCTTAAATTGGAAAAATTGCACTGATTTCTTTAATTTTTTGAAATGTTCTATCTATAGATCCGAATCTATAGCGACCTGAAAAAAAAAATTAATAACCTAGTTTACTGTATATTAGGTGCTTGCATATAATGTAGCTAACATGCTAACTGTGAAGAGACGACGGAGTGGTACCGCCCTACTAAATGATAGGTGAAAGGCAAACCGTTTAAGCTATACGTAGAGAAAAATACTTTGTTAGAGTACCAACACACGCCTCCATCGTATTGAACTTTCGACCTTATTTTAATGTCATAGGGTAGTTTTCGTATTAATTTCACATGGTAAGAAAGAGCGTTGTCGCAGTGAAGGGTGTAGGGCGGGCCGCCCAAACGTTTAGCGACCGTTTAACGAAGCTTCGAGGTGCTCGCGGGACACACCCACGAGGGCGATACTTTACCTACAATGTTATTGTATGTCGTAGGTATTTGAAAAAATAAATATTGATTTCAAGTTTCCGTACCTCAAACAAAAAAGGGACCCTGATGGGATCATTTCGTTGTCCATCTGTATGTCTGACTGTATATTTGTCTGTCAAAACTCTTTTTCTCAGGGACGCTTGGAGGTATCAAGTTAAAATTAATTCTAATACTTAGGTCTGCGATCTCTTGGAGTTGTAAAAAAATTAAGCTTCCAAGTTCACCCACTCGAAAGACACGGTTTTTTATGCCACATGTTTCGACACTCGCAAGAAAATCAAAACCTATAGGGTGCTTCCCGTTGACCTAGAATCATGAAATTTCGCCAGAAGCAATATCTTTAGCACGAGTAAAGGAATAAATCCAAAAGTACTTATTACATAATAATATCACATAAAAAATATTATTTTTACATTGAAAGAAGCGATTACGTAGCAGTCTGGCGGAGAGTAACGATAAACACGTCAATATGCCTTTATAACTGTATGGAACCCTCAGACCGCGAGTCCGAATCGCACTTGGCCGATTTTGTAATCTGAAAATCTTGTAACAGGTGATAAAAACGGTATTAGTGTGTGTAATGACACTAAAGGTAACCAACCATAACTCTTGATGTAGTCAGCCTTGTTCAGTATTTGAACAAATATTTGTGTGCATAAATGAATCTATTTGTTCGGTGTCTGGGTGTAAAATATCTACATGTGTATGCATTACAAAAAGTAATAAAGTGTGAATATCAGTTAATTTAATAGAAGCTTTGCTTAGTTTGGGACTAGATAAAGCCGTGTGGAATATCCCAGGTAATGTGCAGATATATTGCTTTTGAGTTACTCTATCTTTCAAAACACAAAAGTAATAATCTACGTTTAATGGCATACCGTTGACCTAGCGTTTCTGAAACGTAATATTAAAATTTTGAATGAAAATAATCTATTATGTGAAAAGTCGAGAAACGATAAAAAGCCGTGGAAAACAATTCTATCCTTTTACTTGACATTAGGTGCGTGATTCCATTTTCTTTACTTCACCGGTTTTAATATAAAATAATCATAAACATAAAAACACAGGACGCGAAAGGCATAAAAACTACTGAAGATATTTTGAAAGTCTTTCAAGGTTGGGTAGCCTGTAGTGTATTCAAATGCGCCGACTACAAAACCCATGTTGTCGGTGAAAATAGAGTTAAAAAATTAAATTAAAATCAAACAAAGAAACTCCTATTAATCCTATTAAAATCGATTGACGTTTTCGAGGTTTATGCGTATGTTTACCTACGTAAAAGTTTCAGATTTATATTTTATGATAAAACCGTTCCAAAAAAACAGCATGTTTCATTTTTCTTACATGATTTTATGTTATTTATCGTCTGTTCTGTTAACGAAATATTTCAACATGTTAAGTTGGCTCTGAACGTGACTGTATATTACTTTAGCTGACTTCGGTTAGTCGGTCCAATTTAAAATGTCATTTATTTGTGCGAATACCGGGAGTGCCGGAGTGAGCTCTGTTCGTACTGTATACCACGATATTGTACTCTTGGTCCTTGCACTTTTTTAAGAATGTTTTGTTAATGATTCACTATGACACTATATTAAGTTACCCGTATGATATATATATATGAATGGGTCATAAGTGATTTTATTTTATTTATTTAATAACAAAAACCACAGCTCTCAAAAAACTAAATTAACATAACTTATGAATACATTTGATAACCCATTATGGTTGGTATTAGCCACTCGGCTATCAAAGCTATATCACACTTTTACTCGGCTAAAATGATAATTAGTGATATTATCTGTGTTGTTGTTTCGTATTTCGTTTGTTTCGAAGACATTTGGTCCCTCACCAGTACAACAACAAAAAACACCAAACAAACAACAACAAAGTAGGTATATGTCTATACATTAGTAATTATTTAGTTGAAGATAACTAAGTGAAATTGTTGTTTCTAACGACGCTTAACTAAGATTTGGCGCCGGCAACATTCAATTCCCAAGACTGCACGGATGCAATATTGTGGTAGGTGTGAGTCGTCGGCACGCGGGGTGGTGTGGCGCGTAACCAAGGCGCGTTTGATATGTTAATGTCGGTAATTTGTACCTTTTCGATGCTTTTGCAAGTCGCCATCGTCTGCTGACTACAAAGACATCTTTGTAAAGATGCACTAATCAGATATTTTATTTTTTTACCCGGAATCATGTGCAATTATGGAAAAAGCGTATATAGAATCATATATAAAAAGTAAACCAACATGGTTGGCTACTTACAAAGTTTTATAAGGCCTATGTTACCACTTTTTATATAGCAGCATAGATGATTCATTCATCATGATTCATCATCACAACATCACAACAACGTCTAGGCCCTAAACTAAGCATTAACATGAGTTTTGGGTACCAAGCGAAGACACCACATACATATAACAACCAAACTAAGATCCCACCAATACAAATATTCATCATATAAATACTGACTCAACCTGGGATTCGAACCCGGGACCTCCAGCTTCGTAGGCAAGGTCGCTACCCACTTGGCTAAGCGGTCGTCTCGGCTAAGATATGTCCCGGTTTCGTTTCTTACCTCTTCCTTCTTCTTCGTGTCTTCTCCTGTGATGGAGATAGAAGAACAGGGATCAGATATTCAATTCGAAGGACTAGCACAGATTCACAGTTAGGACGTTCTTTCACCGGCCTGTCACCAAACTCAAACTCAATCGGCGGTGTTTCATGTTTTGAACTGTATGTCCAAAATATTAAAATTTGACATTACGGTAACTAACTCAAATTTTTTACCTATACCTATATATAAGATTTTTTCCTTTTTTTATAATTCAATGGTAAATTAAATAGCTATTACATACAAGCGAATAAAGTTTGCGATTGTTGTTTATAACTTAGCTCATCATCCCTAAAAACGTGACACTCTCTGGAAGACAATATATTATCTCTAATGGAAATTAATTGATTAGCGACTACTGGTGGCGCAGTTATAGATGCTAAAAGTGGTTGACTATTTTTATACTTAGTCGCTTCTGGTATATTATAAATATTATTTGTATGAAACAGCATTATGTAAATTCTATGATGAACAGTTAAAGGTTTTTTATGGTGGCATTTCAATAATTTTACCCTTATTATTACAAACTAATTTTAAATAAAATAAAATAAAAAATACTACCTACTGAATACTTTTCATGTCCTAAAGTCTTTTAAATTATGCAGAATTAAAATTAAAATTTAATTAAATCCACATAGTAAATATAGATTATAAGTAACCCTACCTACCCCCTAACCCTAATCCCCCCCCTAACCCTCAGTAAGCAGTACCTAGGTATATGATAATGATAATAAAGGTATAACAAATATTTAACAAATTACATAGTTATCACATAATTAATTTTGTGTTATTTACGCGTATAAGACAATATCATAAATGTGCTTCTACATACAAAGCAGCAAGAATAAATTTCGGGACACTTGGAGCGTACCTATTTATAATGCAATTGTACGATGAACACCTATCTTCACTTACATTAGGTAAACTCAATGTAATAAGTACCTTATTACATTGAGTTTACCTAAGTATCTTGGCATTTATCTAACTCCTACTTTACTCGAATTACAGCAAAAGTTGATTTAGGCTTTCGAATATTTTCGTTAATATTACAGTACAATTCACCCAACACTCAACAACCCAAACAACTCAAATTTCCTAATGGAAATTCTAGCTAGATTTACAACTTTAAGTTTTATAATAGCAACTTAAGAGTTAAAATAATAGTACTTACAAATTTTCCCACATTTAATGTTATCTTAAAAGTAATTCAAAATTATTTGAAAAACAGCATAAATATATACCCACAGGAACGTTGGAAGCGCTTTTAGCCGCTTTAACGTGGGTGACTCAATATATTTTTAAATAAAGAAAAAGTATCCAACATATGAGTACTGCGGCGGTACTCTGGTAGCGAAATACGCGCTATTTCGAAAATCCGTACTCTCGCCTATAATTTTAGCGACCGGATTTTTGAAACGGAGCGTATTCGGCGCTACTTCGGCGCCGCGTTAAGAATCAGAGTAGGGCCACTGTTTATTTTACATCTTTTTAAAATTTTTCCCAGTCTTGATCCGACCCGTCAGAAATAGCTACTTAGTAGGCAGTTAAAATAGGCAGAAAAAAACTTTTATTTTATTTTTTCTTTAATTTTTGGGAACAAAAAAGGATCACAGGAAGCTAAGTCCGGGCTGTAGAGTAGGTGAGTTGGGTTTCAATATCAGGTTCGTCAATAAATTCCTTTATACTAAGGGACGAAAGTGAAGAGGCTTAACCGTGATGCAGCATGATTCCCCAAAGCCCGGCCTTAGTTTTTCTTTCTCACAGCTTGAAAAGCTTTGGGCAATGCTGCTCTAGTATACCACTCCCGAGTGAAAAATTTTACCAACTTTGTGAGGTCTTTGCAGTTTTGTCGGCAACTGTCATTCTGGGTACACCCATACCGATAATTGCCTTTTATTTTCCAGATCAGAATGATAGATCCACGTTTCGTCACCATTAATGGTTTTTAAAACACGCCTTGATGCCCTGTTTTCAAAACGTAGACGTATTCACGGCACCAATCGGTAGGAACTTTTTTCGCTTTCGGAGAGCGAACGAGTGATCCAATGATAACACAGCTCCACTCCAAGGTGTTAATGTAAGATCATAGAGTAAATTGATTTGAGAGCAGCGTTTGGTTTTAATAGAGTCATAAATGTCAACTCACAGTATTGAAGTGATATTACGCAATTTTGCGGGGTTGAAGACTGGCGCGCGGCGATTTCATGGGGATGCAGACCGGCGTGCGGGAAGCTTGCGCACTGAAACTCAGACTAAACCTCGTGATCTTGCACCAGCTAGCTAGAGTATGAGTGGTTAGACGGTAAACATAGAAGAGGGCTTCTATTAGTCAATTCGTACCTACTTTTATGTGTAGGATGGTAGGTATTAATGCTCCCCGAACTATTAGATCCAGCAAACCACTTAAAAATTGCTGCGCGAAATAAAACTGAGTCTCTTAACACTGATTATAACCGTTGTAAACTTAATGGTTCGGTTGAACTAAATTTAAATTTTTTTATGCAAATGGCCTATTTTTAAATAAACTAGTGGTCGCCCAGCGGTCGAAGTTCGACCGTACTCACTTTTTGAAACCACAAATAACAAATAGGCGAGAGTAAGTCAATTCAAACTGCATCAAAGTACAGACTATTAAACTCGTATGGTTGACAGTATTTGTAACGCATATTAGGTATACATAGATTTTAGCTTTTGGCACTCCTTTTCCATATAAATTTTACCTATGTCCAATCTCACACTCCTCCGTACACGTAATAGGCTTTAAAAGGACTACAAAGTTTCCTCTTCACGTATTGATATACAAATAATCAAATTAAGTAGTTTGATTCCCTGTTAAAGAAATCGATTTTAAAAAAATGTGAATATGCAGTTTTGTTGCTCATAAATCGAGCTGGTGAATCCTTTGAACACTTTTCGCTGTTTCTCATAGTTCAGGATTTGGCCATACAGTCTCATCTCAAAAACTCAGCCTGTGTATTTTTGGTTTTCTGCACTCCTACGCCACACAGACTGTAACTATGCTAAATCTCACATTACTAACTATGTTTAGAAAGCTCTTCCTTCACGTATTTATGTATAGATTTGCGTTTTAAAAACACATAATACAGATGCGTTCCATTTTTAAATTTCGAGCAACTCAAAACTTATTGACTACCCCATGTATCTTATAAATAAAAATTAAATGAAGCTTATTACATGTCTTGCTAAAACTCAAAAACGGCTGGACCGGTTTGGCTAATTTGGTTTAGAAATATTTCTGGAAGTCCAAGGAATGTTAAAAAGGTGAGAAAATATGAAAAAATTGCAAGGAAAAACTACAATATGGTAAAAACAACTTCTTTTTCCCATACAAACTGTTCGTACCTGTCAACCGGGGTGCATCAAAAATCAATTTCTTTACTTTTTTATAGGCTATCTCGGAAACAATTCTAATGATTTATATGAAATTTTGTATTTTGATAGATGACATTTGAAAACAGGTTTTTAAATAGTTTGCAGTAAAAAAAAAGATAGCAGTAAATGTGTATCTTTAAAACGACTGATTTTGATTCCGTTTTTTGCAATAATTGAATATCACCTGCGAATAGATAATTAAATAAGTTGTGTAATTATGGTCCACCAAAGGGCGCTGCAATAGATATGTATCTCCAAAACGGCTGGGACGATCTTGACGCGGTTTTTTATGTTGCATAGATATCACCTAAGAGCAGGTCCTTAGATAAGGATTGCGGATATGCGGATCCGCAATCCGCAATGAATACATTTCTCTAAAACGGCTGGGAGGATCTCTACACGGTTTTTTGCTTTATAAACATATCACCTAAGAGCATGTTCTTAGATAAAAGTTTGCGGTCATGAGGCACCAGGGGGCATTGCGATAGCCAGTTTTTATAAAACAGCTCTGAGGATATTGATGCGGTTTTTTGTGTTACATAGATATCACCTAAGAGCAGGTTCTTATTAAGGATTGCGGCTATGACCTACCAGGGGGCGCTGTAATACATTTCTCTAAAATTGCACTACACTACATAATGCATTTTAAACTGTTCCGAGTTCTGAGGCGGTACGAAGTTCGCCGGGTCAGCTAGTATATTAATAAAATATTAAATCACATAATTTAAATTTTGCGAATAATATTATAATGCTAACCCTGATGATTGATTATTCTAAAAATTTAATAAAACCCTAACACAAAAGTCTACAGATTTCGCTCTACTCACAAATATCGGAGGACATTGAAAATAAACATTAAAAATAAGAACTTATAACACATTTTTGTCAAACAATTTTATTACAATTTTCGAAAAAAAAAATTATAGACCAATTTCCCCGCAAGCTCCTGCATCTGTTGACACTACTGCCTTTCGTTTACATTAATATCTTTCTGAAATATAGTCGAATCTCACTCTCCGGGATTACTTTATTAGTGATTATCAGATTAGTTATATAGAAACTTACTCGCATTTTGTTCCATTTTATTTCTCTGTAAAATACATAAAATTGTGTCCAAAACGGCGCTGAAGCGGCTGTATTACGCCTGCAGAGCACCCTCTATTGTTTGGATGTGAGCACCTTGGGGATTAGTCGTGTTGGCTCCAAAGCAGTATTAACAACTGTGTATCTCTTGGGAATATACGATTAGCTTGATTTAATTACATGTTTAAATTTCATATGGGATTATATTATTACAAATTATAAAAGTATTGACTAACAATATAAAAACTTTTAAAAATAATATTTTATGAATACAATTTTAAAAAATTTTAAATAAATTTTCTTCTAATGAACGAAATTTTAATATTGTCGCTGTACGAGACAGGTGGACGCCGGCGCAACGGTAACTACCACAATAAAGTAATTCAATGGGGTCGTTGACTTATTTCATTTAATATTGTCGTGTCACAAAAATCTTAAAAGTATTCCTAAAATGAATAAGCAGGCTTAAGGCCCGGGTCTCGCTAAAATCAGAGGAAGAGAACTCACGCAGCGGTACTGAAAAGAAATAAAAATATCAATAACATTGTTAAATATATGTCGCTTGCTTTAATGCATTTAAATTAGGTTTTTCTTTATATAAATATTAATTGATTTGGAGTTAGAGCAATAAAGAAAACTATGGGTTGGTAGACAATTCTATTGCGTTTGTTATGGTGTTATTTAATTTAACGTGAAATTATAGAATGTAGAGACATTACAATTGAAATAACTTTAAAAGTAATTTTTTAAATAAAAATTTCGGTTATTTAATTTTTGTTCATTTTTAGTGTTTAATCGTCGCTTCTTCACGAACTACAGTAACACATTTTTTTTATATATAAGTGCAATATCGAAAACAAAGGCTTGAAACCTTTGAATTCGAAGAGTAAATTGAGCCGAAATTTAGACCCAGGTCTTAACGTGCAAAAATAATGAAAACTTGTTATAGAATCGAATCTAGAACTATTTTACTTTTAGTGAACTTTACTCTGACAGTAACAATAATATAATATAATTTTAATATTTAAAAATGGCAACATTAAGCTGAGTCGCTCGCTCCTCCGCGACCGCGCTTTGAATATCAAATCGAGACGGTGGTGGGGGTGCGGCGCGTCACGAAGCTATATTCCTATTATAAACCCTTTATATTTAGTACTAAAATAAACAGTATCTATTTAGTAAAGAAAAATTAAGCTACATTAACAAATGACGTTTAAGAGCTTTCAAACACGTCATTATGTAATATGGTATGCTCAGCTCCTATAAGGAGATCTACCGCTGGCTAGAAATCAATATAGGGTAAAGTCTCATAATAGATACCGTCTATCTGTGCTTGCCTTTATTTAGCCTCGACTGACAGTTTGTCGTAATGCTTAGCGTGATTTTGATAAATAAAATAAATAATTCTGGTTACTATTTTATTCAAGTGCTTTTATATTTTAATAATATGCGTTAGAGGATTGCGTCAATATTAATTGACGCACGTTTGGTTGTCTAGGTAAGTTTTCGAATATAGCGTGCTATAGTATTATTACTGAGTACTTATCACTGTTTGTAGCTAATTACGAGTTTAATTTAGGTAATCTATATTACACGACGACCTCTTAGCCTAGTGGGTAGCGACCCTGCCTATGAAGCTGGAGGTCCCGGGTTCGAATCCCAGGTCGGTTCAGTATTTATATTATGAATTGATACTGGTACCGGGTCTTGGTTGTTATATGTATGTGGTGTCTTCGCTTGCTACCCAAAACACAAGCTAATTCTTAGTTTGGGGTTAGACGTTGTTGTCATGTATACGTTATTATACGTTTACACATTCCCTACAGATCTAGCTAATATATTTTTTGTTTTACGATTCAGAGGCGACTTTTCTTCAACTTTCGACCAACGTTAGATGAGAATCATTATTTTTTTAAAAATCTAATTAAAACTTAACACATAAACAGACTAAAAATCTTTAGCATTCCATAGCAATTCGTGCAATGACCAGTAGAGTTAGGATGGTGAAATCCTGGAGCAAGTTACGAGGTTACAAAAATATCTCGATAGAATCGTTATTACGAACAAGAAAATTGTCTTAGACAACGCGCAGGCGTAAGTTGGTGACATTTAAACAAAAGAGATGAGTAGGTATACGCTGCACTTAGTACTTACAAATTACATTTTAGCATCAGATACATTATCTAGACTTAGCGTTCGCTTCTATGGATTTAATATATCGTTGTGCTATACGATCGGATATTTTTTAAATTTGTATGTTCTTAATTACAGAAAATTTTGTGTACTTTAATGACAACAATAAATAGGCTATGACAGCGTTCATAAACTTGTGTCTGTGACTAAATCTAAATAGAACCATATACATTTATTCTCGATTCGCCGTACTGACCATATGTACCTAATAACCGTTTCTGTGTGTCAATTATAACGGAACAGTTAAATGAAACTTTAATCTACGTTTTTAGATCCTAAAACTATAAACATTTATATATTCGAAGGTTCTATAATGTATAGGTATTCAAATAAATATTTATTGAAAATTTAGATACCCATACCAATTGTATATAGATAATTAATAGTTAATGTCAAAATCAAAAAGTTTTTATTCAATATAAGATGTTTACACACACTTACTGAACGTCAAATGAATTGATTAGGTGATTAGGTACCGGTTCCAAAACTAGAAGGAGAAGAACCGGCAAGAAACTCCTCCCTGTTTATTTTAATTAAATATATGTTTTTCTTAGTTTAGTTTAGTTTTTTTTTTAAATATGCTTACAACTATTACAATGATGTCCGTGCGTACTTATCATTTAAATACTCGCTAATACAATAGTAAGCTTTTTTGACGAGTTGGACTTTAACTTGTTTTGTAAATTGATTTGAATTTAAGTTCAACATTTCTTTTGGAATTTTATTATAAAAACGAATACAATTTCCCACGAAAGAATTATTAACCTTTGAGAGTCTGAACCTGGGAATCGATAACATATGCTTATGTCTTGTATTTAAGTTGTGGCTATCACCCACCCTAGAGAAAGCATTTAAGTTTTTATGTACATAAATTATATTTTCATAAATGTACTGACAAGGGACTGTCAAATTGTCACAAAAAAATGTCACATTTGTTCTACAAATTATTAGAAAATCACTTTCATCAATCCTTTCAGACCCCATAAACCAATAACAGGCAGTGAAGATATGCAGATTGTCAAGCAATTAGGACCCCGCTGTTAGGGCGCAGGGCGGGGCGTGGGCGACGTTACCGTATGTGAGTCGCGTCCTCGCTAAATGGATCTCCATTTTAACTCCTGAAACGAGCCGGTTGAGGCTTTCAGTCGGATCTCGGCATTTGCATGATTGGCATTACGCTGATTACCTCCCCCTGCCGTCCGCTTCACCCCCGCGTCAGCCGCTCACGTATTCGGGTACACTTCAGAAAGTGTCGTTTATTGCTCAAAGCGAATGCAAATAGACGTTTTAAAATTTTAGCTGTCGAAATACATTTAAAGCTACGTCGCGATGGCGTACATATTAATCAAAGTCGACTTAAAGTAGCAGTAGGAAATTTTATTCACTGATATAACTTTGCCGGTTAATAAATTTAATGTGTTGTTAATTAATATAATATTTAAATGACAAGTAGATTAAGTCATCGATAATAGTGATCATTAGTACGGGAGAAGCATAAACGCTGTGTAAAAGTTCTCTGGAACACCATTAAGTCATTTAAAGGTTGTATAGCACAGGCATACAGGTATAAAGTACTTTTCCTTGTTATAAACTTAATAAAAGTATTGTGTAAATATTCAATCTGCTTTTTTTTTGTCGTCATGTAATAGATTTTGAAAGATACCATAATAAACGTTATTATGCCTGTTATCTGTCGTGATAGCCCGAGCGAACCTGTTTCGAGTTTAAAAAGCCGTGCGGCTGTGGTTCGAATCCGGGCGTGTACCAATGAGTTTTTTCTGACTTAAATACATAACTAATTATTATTCACTCCGTGCCTCGGAGAGCACATTAAGGCGTCGGTCCCGGGTGTCATGGCAGTCGTAAAAATCCACCAATCCGCACTGGAGTAGCGTGGTGGATTAACCTCCGATCCCCCTCACCCTGGGCTCAAGCCCCTACAGCAGGGCATAACGGGCTGCTGGAATGGAAAGTCTGTTATACAAAGAAATCCTAAAAGAACTACTCATGAAACCAATTATGCGTTGTTTTACTGTGGAAATGCTCAGTGATTTGCATTTATAATGCTCCGTTCCGTTCCAATGACTCATCAGCCAGCAGTTCTGCTGCAAGGACGCGGAGGTCCGAGGCACCAATGAGCCATAGTAGATAGAACAGAGTGTAGGTAGGCTGCAGTCGGGATATAGGAATGACAGGAGGTTGAACCGACCTGTATACCAGCATCGTAAAGCCAGCATGGGGAATATAGATACTATATTTGGTGTGTAACATATAGAGGATGGGATAGTATTCACTGCAACCGTGGGAGTTCATTTGCATTTATAATGCTCGAAATATATTTAACTGTAATCAATCCGTACAAGAAAATACTTGAATAACATCGATTAGTTTTAAAATACACTGTATATATAAACCGTGATTTAGACAGGACATGATTTGATGACAGGAAAGTTAGCAGTGAACTCCTCCCCACCCTTAAACCCCACCATCACGACGAAGTGTCTGCAGAAAGTGTCGTTTATGTAACTCAAAGCATATGCAAATGGGTGATTTAAAATTTTAGGGAGCGAGCGAGGTTTTACTCCCTAAAGCACTCGCGAACATCAAAATGTAAATTCACCCTTTTATGTTTACGAATCTTGTAAATGAAAGCATCCACTTTATTGGCACGCTCGTGTATTTTTCATCGATACTCCGTGCGGGTTATGTTTTTCATACTAATTTTGCTTTTTACTTGCGTTCGGTTCGGTGGATACACGAACGTTTTCAGTTCCAATTTCAACTTGTACCTACTACTATTGGTTACTAAAGTGATTGATAGTTAATTTTTTTTTCGTACTCCGCTCTGCTTTGCTCCTCACATTTAATTGTACAAACCTTACCTAATTTACCTATAATAATAATAACATAATATCTGGAATATCCCACACAGTGTCATCTGTATCCCAAAGTAAGCAAGTATTATGCTTGTATTATGGGGTACTAGACAACTGGTATACATATTTAAATATTCTTTTTTTATAATATATAGGTACATATATAGATACTTTTTACATCCAGACACGGAACAAATAGACATGTTCAGTTCATGCAGACAAATATTTATCTCGGGCGGGAATCGAACCCGTGACCCTCTGCTCCGCAGTTAGGGTCTCTAACCACTCGGCCAACCAGTCAGCAGTCACCTTTAAATTCAGAAGTATTGGACTATCAACCCATTTTGGTCGATAACAAAAAGCATTCTGGACGGTTCGCCCATCCGTTCCGCTTTGACACAAACAGATCTTAACCTACATTTCACCTAAATATTTAAAATTAAGTTTTTTTTAAGAATGGCCGCGTTGTGGCGTGTTGTATCATAACATGCTCGGTGTAAGTCCGAAATGACCAAATATAGAAAAAGAAACAGATTTTTACCAACAAACTTAGTGGACGTCAACATACACCAGTGTGTAATAAGATACACCCCATTTTTAATATTGACGGTGACATATAATACACTTGAAATTATTCTGGGCCCTGGACAACTCCTGTGAAAAATTTCTATTCAGTACATTCATATTATATGAGTTAGCTTTTACGTAGTCTATTTTAGTTCTAGAAGTTGACAGTTATTCAGAAAGTATTACAGACGAAACCTGAATTCTAACATAGGATTTTAATTTCGGCTAACTAGTTATTTCTATGCTTAGATAGAACCACTCGCTACAATGACAATAAAAAAGCGGCCAAGTTTTATATGTTTGTGTTTGTGACTAAACAGACCATATATTCCCGCTATGCCTTAGCAACCGTGTAGGTACTAATCCTCTCTGTTTGCGTGAATTATAACCTAACAGTTAGGTGATATTTTGATGAACATTTTAGACGCCGAATCTCCATTTAGAGATGTATATAATCAAAGGCGATATACTAATACGTCAGCAAGGTATCATTCCCTAAATACATTTTGCGCGTACTGTCAATTAAAGTGGTTAGTGGAGAGAGTGTCAAAATTTTGTAGACATGCATGGAACATGTCAAAAAAGCATAAATAGAGAGCTAAATATATCGTTTTGCTGATTAATTACTACGGTCTAGTAATTCAGTTTTCGATTACTATTTAGTATCGAGTACAAGGCGTTAGTAACTAAATGACATTGTGTCATGTAGTAACAGGAAACCCTGAGAGCGCGGCGCGACCAGCCAACCGAAGGCAGGCGCCTTCCTACATCTCACCTTACAGAACGAATACCTTAGAAAATGTTAGTAAACGATTTATTAGTTACCGATTTTTTCGTCTTCCATAACTACATTAATGAAATGGAGATAACTTGATGTAGGTATATAAGATGTTTGATAGTAATTAAGATTCATGGTCTTAGTGGGTTTTAAGACATGAAGTTCGTTAATTCTGGTGAAGTAAAGTAAACTATCGGTTATCGAGAAAAAAACCACAACACGGAGATCCCAAATGTTTGGTCGCCCTACTGTAACGTATCTAATACTATTCAAAGACAGCTGATCTAATTTATAATGATCACAAAACCAAAATATTCATTAACCTTTCAATTCAAAAGAATAGTCGGTCCTTCAACTTATCAGCTGTTCCACAAGTAACGTTTCTCTAATTTTGTGATTCGTGAAACAGTCATGCGGTGTTTTATTGAGTTTACAAGTAAAGCCGATTAAATAAAGATGTATTACTTACATTTTGCAATAGTATTAGTGTTTTAATGGCTGCTATAAAAAAATTAGACTATAAACATGTTTTTCACGGTAACCCTTAGTTTGCGCTATATGCTCACTAGAATCATTTTGTTTTATTCGGGAAGCTCTACACGCTCGTTAACTTTGGATTACGTTCAGGCGGACACGGTGCATATTATGTACGTTTAACATAAGTGAGGGACGACCGCTTAGTCTAGTGCCTACGAAGCTGGAGGTCCCGGGTTCGAATCCCAGGTCGGGTCAGTATTTATATGATGAATATTGATACTGGTACCGGGTCTTGGTTGTTATATATGTATGCATATATTAGGTACCTATAAACAATATTGAAATATATATATCAGTTGTCTAGTAATCCACAACACAAGCATAATACTTGCTTACTTTTGGATTAGATGGCGCTGTATGGGAAGTCCCATGTATTATTATGATCCGAAACCATGTACAATTCAATGAAAATATACATTGCGTATCACAAATACCTAAAATTTATACTTTAATGTAGTCGTGGAATTGTCCTAACTTTTTCTTTGAAAGATAGTCGCAAAGGATGTGTCGCCTCCGCCACCAATTTTATTTCTCGTTAAAAAAACATTACATGTGCAGTTGCTTAGGTTTTTATGCAAATATTGGGTCGGGGAAAACGTTTCTTCGTATTTTATATGAAAACTCAAGACAATTTTTTTCAAAGTTCATTTACATTTAATTACTATATATATGTGCCATTTTGTTCGATGACTGTCTACCATTTTGTAGATAGTGACATGATCCCGTTGCTGTAGAAATTTTGGGACTTCTGATCAAAAAAACGCGACAAGTAGTTTTGTCAGTCCCCTCTTGATATTAACCTGATACTGTCTAAAGAATTCTGAAGAGACCGAAACAGGTGGAAATCTGAAGGTCCAAGGTCAGGGCTATATGGCGGAAACATTAACACCTCCCAGCCAAACTCTCTTAATTTTTTCTGAGTGACTAAAGATGTGTGAGGTCTAGCGTTATCGTGATGAAAGACCACGCCCTTTCTATTGATTGATTCCGGCCGCTTTCTCTCATTTTCTTGCTTAAATCTCATCAGTTGTTCGCAGTAGAGATCCGAATTGATGGTTCTGCCCGGCGGGAAAAGCTCATAATGAACAATAACCTTCCAATCCCACCATACACACACAGTATCACCTTATTGAGTTAGCCCGGGTTTGGTCACAATCTGCGAAGTCTGACCGACCTTTGACCGCCTCCGCGACCCTTATCGCACGTTCTTATCGTACTTGATCCACTTTTCATCATCAATTATCAATCACTTCAAAAACGGTTCGGTTTCATTACGTCTTAATAAAGAATCGCAAATGAGTATGCGGTTCATTAGGTTTCTTTCAGTGAACTCATGTGGCAACCAAATATAAAGCTTTTTTGTATATCCAGCTTTTTTTCAAATGCGTCAAAACTGTTTTGTGGTCAATCCCCAGATCTTCAGCTATGTCGTAACCACTGATATGCCGATCTTGCTCCACTTTTTCAAAAGTAGCGTCCATTTTAACCGGGACAGGGCGATCACAGCGAGGTGGTTCTTTGACGTCAAAATTCCCGGATTGAAAACGTTTAAACCTTGTGCTACGCTAGTTTTTTTTTAATGCATTTTTTTAATGGTATCAAAACTAGCCAGATACAACTAGTACAGCCAAAAAGATTTTCTCAAAAGTATATACAAACTATATATGCGAAAAGACTTTATTCATGACCTAATATGTAAAATGTTTTAAAACTTGTAGTAATAGGTATAGCCAGCAAGCCCTGTGAGTTTACTGTGACATCAAATATCTATTAAACTCGACATCCACTGTTATAAAACACGTCACAATGACACTCACTGACTTGTCGTTTATTTCTTAGTCTATACTTAACTTTTACTTCGTTGTCTCAATTCTGAAACTCACGTCTACCTGATACTGTTTTCGTCAAACGCGTCTTATACTGAGGTGTAAAATTATGATCTTTGCTGAAAATAATAAAATACGTGTATTTTTAATATCACTCAGTACTACAATTTTGAGATATGGCGCTACAAAGTACATCATATTACCGTGGGGGTGTAGGGTACCCTTTCCCGCTACACCCGCGATCTTACCTTTCTCAGGAGTGTATTTATTTATTTAGTAACCACGCTGTATCGATAATTCTTTTGAGAAAAATGTATACTATACCATACCATCAGCCCATTAATGCCCCACTGCAGAGCTTTGGGCCTCCCTTCGGGATGAGGGAACTTGTAGCTTAATCCAGCACACTGCTCCAATGCGGGTTGGTAGACTGCAACAACTGCCACCTATTGACGGCAACCGGAATCGACGGCTTAACGTGCTAGTTATGTACCTACATATATTTAAAGAAAAACTTATTGGTACATGCCCTGGGATTTGAACCAAGACCTTCTAAACAAGAAAGTGACTCGCTACCACTCGGCTATCACGACATCACCAGAAAAATATATTAAATATTAAAATACCGACCTGGTATTTCCTAAAATGGAGTCTTTATATAATGTCTAGAAAAAATGTGGTAATACTTAAGAGTAAAAAAAAATCAACCTTGTAGGTATATTCGAAACTTGTATCGTTATCGTGACTTCCAGAAACACTCATCAAATTATAATATTTGTCGCTAGTTTTCACTATATTTTCTGGATATGTTGGCGAATTGTCGACAATCTACGTGTGGATATGCACATAGCAGTATCAACACTAAAACATGTCAGTAAAGTACACGTTATTCCACATGTCGTGTTAAAAATTCTAACTCGTACCTTCGAGGTTACAAGTGAGTTCCTAGTTTCGCCACAGAGGTCGTCACGATTGGATGGGGATTTTCAACTAAGTCCAAACCTATTTTATATCCGACACCCGAATAGAAGTGCTTATAGATATGTCCCAACTCCGGTTAAAACAATCGTGCCGATATCGGATGTCGTCGCTAGGTGTTGATTACCGAATGTCAGATTTTTCGTTCGTTTAAACTCGTCGCCGAGCCACTGAAGCGGCGGAACGTGCGTCACGCTTGCTGCTCGTTCATGGCATTACATCATACCCTAAAATGTTTGACAGATTTCTTGTAACATGACAGTACATTTGATACTGTAACCCAAGTAAACGTAATTTTAATTTGTCTTTATTTTTTACAAACGAAGAGTATCTACCTAATCCGTGTGGTTCGTTTTAATCGGTTGATAGTAGATACTTGCAAAATATCTTCATCGACTAAATAACGATTTCTATAACTCATTAGAAAACACAGGGTGGCCATCATCGGTTCATCTCTTGTTTAACTAGGTTTGTAATAAAAAAAATTAAGACAGAAAAATAATATCCGGTTTGTAGCACTAATTTTAGCTTAACTTTAGGACGTAAAAAAGTTATATTATATACAAGCCGCAAAATAATTTTATTATCTATAAGCAGATTTTGTTAATCATACTTTCAAATAACTTCAGTTTGTTTAGATATTACTTATTATTTACTTTCTTCACGAGAACACTAGAAGCAAAGGTCTATTTCATAACGTTTTGCTTACTCGTTTTCGATAACTCTTTCGAAAACTTTTGTGCCTCACACGGCTACGCGAGAACAGTGGACTCGCTATGCCAAGTGCAGTGTTGTGTCTTTTTCTCGGATTCGTAAAGAAAATGGCACAATTTTGGCCCACGATCGCCATAGATAGATGCGGATAACACCGTTTAACGTAATTGCACTTCACCTGTATACTTTTTATTTCCGATTGACTGAATAGTTTATAGCAGACTGAAACTAGTACCTACATTAGTACCTATTAATTAAGCTTATGATAAGTAACGAGGACACGCCTATTTCACTTCATGGACATATTTTATTTACAGTATGCGTTAGTTATACACAGTAGTGCATGAACATGTCTATTTGTACCGTGTCTGGGTGTAAAAGTATCTACATATGTATATATTATAAAAAAAAAATAATGTTTAAGTATATACCAGTTGTCGAGTACTCCGTCATACTAGCATATTTCTTGTTTATTATTATATTTTATTTATTATTAATTTTAGTTATTATTATAATAACTGTGAAGCGTTGAAACTCACACAAATTTAACTAGCCTCAAACTGCAATAATCGCTATATGACAAGTACAAGGGATACAGCCATCACAACTGCTGTGTTACCTGATACCTAGTACCCAGTACACCAGTACCCTGATACCTAGACCTGAACATATAATATAAGAGGAGTGATTTTCTAACAGGTGTATGAATCTTGCCTCAGGCAAAGAACTTGCCAACAGTGTAACTGAGGCCGTCAAATCGGTTTAGAATTTAAATATATTTTTTGTTCCGTTACCAAATATATTAATATAGAAACAAAACCAATAAGAAACTCTCTCTTTATATAACCAATACTTTTAACTATATCCACTAATACAACAATTTGAGTAGATCTTTGAACTTTTCCAACACAATTGATGGTATCACATATACATAGATTATGATTTAAACCTTTCATTGAATACCCGTACATGCGTGTATTGTAAACCGACACTAGATGGACTACAAATAACTATCATATTGGTCATTTACCACAGTGAAGCGGCCGTCCTGTCACATTAAGTAAATATATTGACAAGTGGACTTTAACTCTGTGGGTACAGTAGCGGTCGTTGGCTATTAGGGGACATGTTTAAATAATTATACAAATAATATTATAGTGCTTCACTATAACAATTGATGGCGTTTGACTAGTGTGACGTTTGTAATAGTATGAAGTATAAAAAACTGTTGTTTGATAATTCAAATCGAAATAATTATGTAAAATACTGACCCGATTTTAATAATAATAATAATAACACACACAATCACAACAATGTCTTGGCCCCAAACTAAGCATTAGCTTGTATTTTGGGTACCAAGCGAAGACACCACATACATATAACAACCAAGACCCGGTGCCAGTATTAATATTAATCATATAAATACTGACCCGACCTGGGATTCGAACCCGGGACCTCTAGCTTCACAGGCAGGATCGCTGCCCACTAGGCTAAGCGGTCGTCGAATCGACAAACATTGTCACTGAAATTTTTAATTCATCATGACACCTACCTGATGTCGTATTTCGGTTTTAGTAGAACCACGTGTCAAATGACTTGGTTTTCGATACTGTAGTCAGTTTTAGTACCGCCGAGCATTGAAATAACTAACTCTCTAAATCAAGGTTTGGTCACATTGCATTGGTGGGTGAAATTAGTGGGACCATGAGTCAGAAACCATCTGGTTAATCTAAGTTTCCCATTTTTTAGAGATCCTATTCACGTCGCGTTTACGAAATCACATGACTTTTTGCGTTTTTATTATTTACCTACTCGATAAAATGGTCGCTGGTATATTGAGCATGCAATATCATTTTTTTATACATCCATATCCGTTTATTTTATGCATCCGTAACCACTCTTGAAGTATTAAAAATCGTCTAACATACCTTTTTTGAACTTCAAGAATTACATGAAAACAACGTACCTAACGCTAAATAAAATAAACGCTGATATAGCCATCGGAATGGTTTGTTTCCTTTGACTCTCCTCAGCTTTCCAGCAATCGTCTGCAACTTAATAGCAATATTTTATTCTCCTTTACACGTATGTCAGGTAAAGATAACTAAAACACTTTAAATTATTTTAAAAATTTAATCGTAAATATTCACAGTGAAATTCACTACAAAAAAAAAATACTAGAAAATGTTTTAAAATTATATATACTTAAAAATAATACGTACTCATACTATACCACCGATGCACACCTGGCATCTCAAAACTTAACCGCGTTTTAGCTAACCAGCCAGTTTGTCTCAACTAATTGACTCTGTCAGGTTATCTCAAATGAGTTGTTCGTTTGTATTTTTTTACTACTTTTTATTCTTTGACTAAATAATTACCTACCAATACATTCAAGCTAATCTAGATATATAGCTCGCCAATTTTGTAATCCAGATCTCAGTTTTTCTATTATTTCCCCCAGTTATTACTGGGAAAATAGTAGGAAAACTGAGATTAGTGATTTCAAAGGCTTTTCCGTCTGAAAGAAGTACCTACGAGTGGATATAAAAAAAATTGCACTCCTGCAAATTGTTTATTAAAACCTTGCTGAAACTAATTTTCAAGAAATCATCAAAACCATTGTACAGATATCTTGAATTAATATAGTGAAAATGTTAAACAAATTATAAAGGTGCGTAAACGTGTTACATGGTCATCCAGAATCGGCTTACAAAAGTTGAGTTAATTGCACAACTTTGTTCCAGTATTTCTAGTATATTTAGATTACGTGTAGGTTTAACTGTGCACTCGAGAGCACTTTTCAGTTCTTATTCGTCATTTGACATCCGACACTTTTAGTTCTGGAGTCTATAGGAAAGTCAGCGGTGTCAGGATGTTAATACCTACGCACCAATTCTGTAGTAGTACCTACTTATAATTAGTCTATGATTGTATGTTTGAAAATAATACTTGAGTGATTTCATAATCATGAATCATCATCATCATCATCAGCCCATTTTTACCCCACTGCAGGGGCTTAGGCCTCCCCCAGGGTGAGGAGGGGGGGGGGGCTTGGAGCTTAAGTCCACCACGCTGCTCCACTGCGGGTTGGGAATTGTAACGACCACCATCTACTGACAGCGTCCGGGACCGACTGCTTAACGTGCCCTCCGAAGCACGGTGTCAGTGATATTGTGTACTTAAGTCAGAAAAACTCATTGGTACACGCCCGGATTCGAACCATGGCCTTATAAATTTGAGACAGGTTCATTGCGCTCTGGGCTATCACGACACTCATAATCATGAATATATAATGAGTTAAACTCATTATAATCATGAATATAATGAGTTAAACTCATTATAATCATGAATATAATGAGTTAAATATATTGTTCTGGACACAGTTTCCTTCAAGGATCAATAAAACACTGGACACCAAGTATTGACACTGCATACACGCACACTCGCGGTGTGGTCGCCGCGGCTCGCTTGGTAAACAGGCGATAATCTCGGCTAAACACTGATCGGCTCCTTTACTTGCGACTAACTTGTGGTACAAACTTTGTAGCTTTCTCGCAAGTTCGATTTCCAGTACATAGTCACAATAATTCTACACTGCGGAAATATTTTAATCAGACTCACGCAATTATTCGTAGACCCTCGGTATCTATTACGCAGAATGAATAATAGTTACAGTTCCAATCAAACTTTATGGCGGATGTGAACATAGGCGCAAGTCGGGTCGCAGTAACCAGTTTTAGGTGTAGCGGTACGCAGTGGAGCGAGGGGTATATGACTGTACCTGCGCAAGCACGCTTATAGCGTTATATTCCGATCCGCCATAAAGTTTGAGGCGAACTATACCTACTAGAACAGAAAATTCATTCCCTAGTAAACATTGCAACTATTTATAATAAAGAAGTGTTTAATATTTTTTAGTTATACCTATTATGATTATTCATCATAAAACTAAAATGACTAGGTATAAGTAATTTACTAACGAAGTGTCTATCCGCTGGTATATTACTTTATATGACACTTTGGAGATATAATTATATGCCAGGTGTATATTTGATCACTTGACAAATATTAATGTAATTTGATGAAAATAATCAACAGTACTTTTTTTAGTGTCCTCAGACTAAAATATTGAAATATGGCGCCAGAAAATTATCGAATTACAGTGGCGGTGTGTCGGTCAGCGGCCGCCCCTCACCGCGGTTGCACCTTTTTCTTCACTTAGTAATAAACCTCTATGGATATTTTTTTCGGAAAAATATATTTACGGAAAAGTTATTTTTTATAGAATTTTTAGAAGATAACTACCGCCTGGAAAAAAATTGGGGAGTTTTGTAAAATCAAACATAAACTGTACCTACTAAAGATTAGCGACAGCATAGTGGTAAAAAAGGAAATATTTATTTAATGTACCTCGGTCGGTAATGTCACGTATATAGCCAGTGAAGGTACTTAAAGTCGTGATGAAAAGCGATCTGATCAAGTTAAACTATTGGTTAATGTATCGGTGACAGGTAATTAGACACTTTTGAGGCCGCTACCACACACACAAACTAAACATTTTTTAAGTTTTATATATATGTAATAGGACGGTTTCTAATTAATTTTTGAATGCATAGCAAATTATGTTTAATTCCTATTAAGGGTCAAGGACTAAATTGTTAGGCTGTTATTTATCACAGTCGTTATTTATACTAACGTATAAGTTTCCAAAAAACTATTT
The DNA here is from genome assembly GCA_949709985.1 of Luffia ferchaultella. Classification (NCBI taxonomy): domain Eukaryota; kingdom Metazoa; phylum Arthropoda; class Insecta; order Lepidoptera; family Psychidae; genus Luffia; species Luffia ferchaultella. Next base: position 18,935,611 of record OX453242.1, on the reverse strand, counting down.
AAAAAAAAACTTAATTTAAACAGAAAAGTATTTCACAAGGATATACACTCACTCACCCATTCCGTGCCTCGGAGAGCACGTTAAGCAGTCGGTCCCGGACGCTGTCAATAGATGGCGGTCGTTACAATCCCCAACCCGCAGTGGAGTAGCGTGGTGGATTTAAGCTCCAAACCCCCCTCACCCTGGGGGAGGCCTAAGCCCCTGCAGTGGGGTAAAATGGGCTGATGATGATGATGATGATGATGATTCACTCACATATCACATTGTTTGATTTATTGTAACGAATGCAGGAATTTATATTAAATTAAGAAGTGTTTCCATCAGGTAGCATGTAATAGTGCCCTATTAAAAAGAACTATTTTTAATACTTTCCATCGAACCAAAAACATATTCTAATTTGTGGTATGCATAAATATATTTTTGTCAGAGAAGTCGCCAGCAACCCCTGAAACAAACAATGTACACATTCACTAACTTAACAGTAATTTATCTTTATATCGTCAATGCATTATCTCATTTTACATATTTTCCGTACCCAGTGTGTGTGTGAAGTCTTACTTGCGATGGGTACCTATTCGCAATTTTGCAGTATTTCATGTCGTTGTCCGCGACCGCAGCCTCCGCTCAGCTGATACCCCGTATCCCATTACTGATATCTTCCAGTGGGTTCGCTTTATAGAACTATTCAAGTTTTATTTAAAACCACTTTTATACGACAATGTAGGTAATTGATTTTATAAATTATACTATATAGCGACCGCCCGCAACTTCGCTCGCTTGATTACACTTAAATGTATTAAGCATTTATTAAGGATTACCTATTTTACAATTTTACAAAAAACACTAAAACATTACATACTCGTACGTAATAGGATTTCTGACTTAAGTACATTAATTATCACTGACTCCGTGCCTCGGAGAGCACGTTAAGCAGTCGGTCCCGACGCTGTCAATAGATGGCGGTCGTTACAATCCCCAACCCGCAGTGGAGTAGCGTGGTGGATTTAAGCTCCAAACCCCCTCCTCACCCTGGGGGAGGCTTAAGCCCCTGCAGTGGGGTAAAATGTGCTGATGATGAACGTAATAGAAACGTAAAACGTATACGCACATTACATACACTCGAAATATTACAGTGATTATACTCGTATACAAATCATATGCGATTAATACGTAATATTGAAATGTAATTCTTGAAACGACGCATTTCCTGTTAGACAGTAAACGTCTCCGACCGACTAGAGTCGAAATCGGAATTATGCATTTGAGAATCGTGTTTAATTGTTTATTAATTAATTTGTCTTATCTTTGATTCGCTTTCTAAAACGCAGATATTTCAACTTACGTGCCGTACCGTACGATACCTACCGTGTAAACACTTCGTTACTCGTGGTTCCTTGCTCACTAGCTGCACAAACCGCCAACATTGTTTATTAGGCACCGCTAGACGACGAAAAGTATACATTCTAATATTTACATTTTCTTTCATATCTCAAACAACGAGCAACAGACAGAAAAAAATTATTAAAATAATTTGTACCTAACATTGATTGCAAGGTACTGTTAAAATCCCTCGGGTACTTCCGAGGCACGTTGTATATTATATAAATAATATATAATTAGTCCAATTCGGAAACGTTTTTTTTTGTTTTACCCTTACGATGGGAAGGCGGATTAAACTCTACAGCTTCCGCACGCACGAGCGCGCGGGGTATGTGGGAGTTGCACCCACTAAACAACCGCCTGAAGCAGAATAAGGACGCGTGTCGTTAGCCCGAAAGCTCTAACGACTTCATCGGAGCGGCCAGGCGGCACACTAGGGTGTTGCCGGCGCGAAGTTGTCGTGTAACCCCTAAGGGTTACTCGAGGCGAAATAATTCCGTTGGCGCGGACCTCCGGTTAAGATTTACGTTATTCATATAACGTGAAAAGTTTATTAAGAACTAGTTTACTCAAAATTGGTTTTGTATGTTTATTTAAGACCTAAATATCACAATAAAAAAGATTCAAACTAAAGATATATTAACTAATCTAGATCTTTTGTAAAATTCGCTGATACATACCCAGTTTATTCACTATAAGAAGATTTTGTCTCAATATTTCGATTCCATGATCCATACTCTCAGGTTGAAAGAAAGAGACAAAACATATTCTAACTAAACTGGGTTTAAATAAACTTTTCTGGATTGGACAGTAAGTGTATTCTTAAGTAGGCAATATATTTAATAGAAGAAATTGCAATTGCAACAATTTACGGTTGTGGGAGTACGATGACACATCCCCACTCTACAAAAGCGTTAAGATATAATGATTGCGGAACGGAATATGTAACACAACTTGTTGATTATTCCAACAAATAATATGGAAATAACATTACGCAGGATACGTAGGTAGTTAATCCATCTGGATTCGGGATACTATCACCAGATGGCGATGACACGTAGATACCTACGCGCCGCGTGAATGTCGCTCGTTAATTAATTATAACGAACAAAATTGTATTAAGCGCTGCTGGCGCTACTATCTGCTGCTGATGCGCTAAGTTGACTGGCTTAGATGTATTCACCTGCACCTATATTATAATATCATTATAGATTATAGACATTGTAACTAATATTATAAAAACGAAATTGTATTTTGTTTGTCTTTTTTCATTTTTGTAACGGAGTCACGAAGCTATGGGACTTTTGCACGTAGTTTATTAAATGATCAATCATTTTAGCCAAGAAGTAAACGAAGAGAAAGAAAACATTGCAATATGCACGTATACATAGCTGTACTATTATATAGTCTTTATGTCTTTTAATTATGAGAAAATAAAATAAATAAAATAAAATAAAAAATAAATAAAAATAAATATATAGGTACCTATTCCCCGCGGGCGGAATCGAGAGCAAAAACTGATAAATAAATGTAATCATTTCTGATTATATTATACTAGCAACCGCCCACAGCTTCGCTTGCGTAGACTACAAATTCCTAAATTCCTGTTATAGGTACATGTTTAAAAAACATCTTCACAAATAGTGCATTATGTTAGAACAAATTTTATTGCTATAAAAAAGGTTATAGTAAGTCAACCTTAAAAGATACACATATGCTCTCGCGGACTTTTGGTTAGAACTTTTAAAGGGAAACAATTCTGTAATACATGATTTTTGCCTAACATCAACCGTTTACGCAGCGCGCGCAACGGAAGCTCTCAAAAGGAATAATTTTTCCCGTTTTTGCAACATTTTTCTATGACGGTCAGCTTCTATTGGTCGTAGCGTGATGTAATTATAGCCTATAGCCTTCCTCAATAAATGGACTATCCAACACGAAAAGAATTTTTTCAATTCGAACCAGTAGTTCCTGAGATTTGCGCATTTAAACAAACAAACTCTTCAGCTTTATAATATTAGTAAGTATAGATTACTGACATTTTAACTTTTAAAATATTTTGGTAAATGTTTGGTAAGCACAATGCATGGAATAAAATTATTATATATTCTCTATTTACCAGTGTAATAAAGTGACATGGGTTAATTTTCGATTCACTCTTGTTTTAAACTCAATTCCTACACACATGTAAAAATATAACGCCGTCAGTTCGGTGGCACGTTACTGTCGGAACAAACTTGAAGTCTTGGCTTTTCAGTGTCTAGCAAAAATCTCCCAAACATGGTGATTCGTAAAGAGTTCATTTACGGGCTTCACCACTTTAAAGTATAATTGATAACCTCATTCGTCAATTAAGTTAAGTGGAGTGAATGTCGGGCCGATATAAAACAATAGGTACATGATCTGATGAGACGCCGACACTGCGAACAATGACATCGTGCTTCTGCGCGGTGACCATAATTCACGAAAATTAAAATCAAAATAACGAAACAAATTAATAAATAGATTTGGCTGATAATCTTTTTATAAGTAAACAAGATATTTGTATAATATTTTTTCAAAATATTCTCCATTATTTTCTATGCAAATTCCCATTCGCATAAACCAACTCTGGAAACATTTATTCCAGTTTTCCGCCTGTTACTTTGAAATGGCTGATTCGTTAGTAGTCACTGCTTATTCGGCTCTAGAAAAAACTTGCGTGTTACTTAATTTTTTACAATTAAAAAAAAAAGAAATCACAGGGAACTAAGTTGGTACTGTAAGGTAGATGAGAAAGGGTTTCAATACAAAATTCCTTAGTAAACAAATACCTTTGTTCTGAGGGAAATAGTGAAAATGCGTTATAATGGTGCAGCATCATTTCCCTATGTTCGGTCTTTGGTCGCTTCTCCTACCCAACTCTGAAAACTTTTGGTAATGCCACTAAGTTGTGTACCATCCAGAGTTAATTATTTACAATTTTATAACATTGATGTCGCACTTCAAGCAAGAGAACTGGCCACCATTTTTAGTCGATGTTCTGAGCCTTTCACGATTTTATTTACAATTGAAGTCTAATATTCTCTCTATATTCTTATATATGATTCGTGGGTCTACTCGCACCGGCTTTTCAGTAATCCACACATTTTCTACAGTGACTGCCGTTGACGAGCATTTACTTCTGTCGTCATCTTCAAAGGTATGTAGGTACCTAAAAATTGTTGCACGAGAAGGATCAGATTCGTCTAATCGTCTAATTTTAAGCGTTTAAAGCTTACCACTTCAAATAAACCAAATTTAAAATCATAATCAATCATAGTATGCAAATGTTGTTGCTTGAGCTCCATCGTAGCAAAGAAAAGGCGGGAAGTGAAGACAGAATAAATACCGAAAAAAATGTTGTTGTTTTTTATTGTTGTAAACAGCGTTTCCGTATTCGATATTTAAAAAAAATTTCTATTTAAAAACATAGAACCTAGATGCGATCCTATTTTAAATTACGAACATCTGTATATGGTGACCTTACCTATGAAAAATTTCTTCGTAAGAACTATGAAGATGCCAACAGCCTTGAAAATAATATTGTCCTCACTTCGTGTATAAACATGAGAGTCGCCCTAACCTTTTAGCCATGTTCTTACCTGCTCCCAGGCTTCGAACAGTTACTGTTAACCTAACTGCCTGTAAGCGGTGCACTCTTAATGGTTAAAATTAAAAGTTATTGTTGCGCCGCCAACTGTGAGAATGTTTAATTAGATAAGTGGGCTAAACGGAACTAGGCATTTATGATGAAAGCGCTTGCTTTAATATGACTGTACATCTATGCAAATGTTCGTACTTTAAATTTTATAGTTGTGATAAATTACTGTTTGCGAAAGATAACTAAAGAAAACACAAACGAGACACAGTTTCAGATACGCTTTGTTATTTATAATTTCCACGCACATTGTGTTCGACTTCACGGCTACTAAATTTTTATTAACTATAATCAACTGTCGTTAAAATAATATCAATCACATAGAATCTCATTTTAATTAAAAGTGTACATAAGAAAAACCCGCGAAGTGCGTGTCGGACCATACGGTTTGTAGGATTCCGTAGTCATACGGATATATGCATATAGTCGCATAATATTAGCGCATATTTCGTTATTGGCGGTTTTTTTCTAATCATTTCGAAAGTAAACAATGAACTTGATGAAATGAAACAATCGAAGAGCTGAATATGACAAGCGGTTTTCTACCACTTTTATCAAAAATGACTTACGTGTATTTTTTTAATATACTATTTAAATACTATTCAAAAAATACACATAATGATTTTTTTATAACAGCCTTTTATAAAACCCCTTCTCACACTTATCTCTTCAATTATGATTGAACATCAAAATTCACCCAATGTCCTCATATCTACAAACGCAAAAATTACGAGGATGTGACAGAAAAATGGACGGACGGACATGATGAATCCATAAGCCTCCGTTTTTTAGAATGTTTGTGTACAGTAGCAGCAGCGTATAGTAAAACGTAAACACTGTTTTTTCATATAATCAGGCTTTCACGCTTCCATTGCTGAAGTACAATATAGCATTTCTTCATCATTAGGTAGTTGCTGGTGGACTTACTGTCCAAGACATTCGGCCACCACACCTTTTTTTATTAACGAATAACACTGTAGAGAGGCTAATACACATATTATTTGCCTATGAACTATTTGTGACAAATTTTTTTTTTTTATTTGTACCCAATTTCCGCACACCGAGTAAAACTATTGGAATATTTTTTTTTACGTTGTGGTATTAATTTACCTTATATCATAGAGACCCAGATGAGGTATTGTTTGACAGTAACGAAACTACGACAATTTTCATACAAATTCAGCATTAAATACCCAGTAGGTAACTTAAAAGTTTAATATGAATCGTCCCGAAATGTGTGTAAGTACAGTAACGCCACTTACCTACTTGTTGGTAAACTAAGAACTGGCCGTATTTTCTGTTTCTTTCTATCATAGTTAAAAGATGTCTAAAATTAGTTTTTAATGCGCCCTTTGATTTTTCTTTCCTGTTTAGATTACTTTTTACCGTGTCCATCCATACATGATCCTTCTGCATATGTAAATCGATCGTGCTTTTTCTTCAAAAATTTGTTGTAAATTCAAAAAATTATAGTCCTATGTTTTTTTTTGGCGATTTCAAGCATCGATGATTTCAATGAACAAAGTAGATTTAGAATATGATTGTTCCATCTCCAACATTTGTATAATCTATGGATTAAATGGAAATTAATTTTCCTTCGCCCCGAAACTTGCCATGAAGCTGTGGCTCAGTCAGTCGCTGGCAGGAGAACAGGGAGGGGCACATGCGGCCGACACTACATTCATTAATGAGTTGTGCCCCGGCAAAAAAACGTGTTCGCCTCCACAATACGGCGCATGACTCGCTACTTCGCGATCAATTATTAATAAAAAGCGGCCGCTTCATTGAAAGGGCGATTAGCTCAATATTTATATGGAATATTCGGTATCAACGGCGCTTTGTGCTCATAATTCGGTGGGTCGTGACGCGGCGCGTTTGATTCCACACCGACAGGCACAGCTACTACACAAGTAGAAGAGACAATTCATTGACACGACATAACTCTATTTCTATTATTGTTGAGTAATAAAACTTTCTTTTCTAAACGATAAAGCCATTCCAGTTATAAACATATATCATATTTTGACAACTACAACGACCGTACCATTTGAAAAATTGTCAAAAATCATCGGAGAACTTAAAATCTATAATCACGCATCTATTTGTTTTAAATATTTTAGACGTCACTCAAAAGTTTTCAGACGATTGAGTTTGGAGTACCCTCTCAGAGTGTTAAGTTCTTTAAGCATAAATATAGTTATGATTAAGGTTCGATCTCGTTCGAGCAGTGCTGGGCCACCGGCGGCGGCGCGCACTCATTGTACTACCGAATTGGTTGCCGCCGTACCGCTCTAGCTACCTTAAAAGAAATTCTCCACCATGAAAGCAGCTACTATGGGAGCATAAATTCGTTTAATTGTATTCATTTTTATTGAGAGTACAAGGGGAAGCCGGCCGACAACGCAATGGCGCGATTAAAGTGATATTCATTCTTTTTAGCGAAATTATATGTCAATGTTTTTTTAACCGACTGCGGAGGGTAATGTTATCCGAAAGTATGTATGTAGGTATGTTATTCTACATATTTCTGTGTTACACCCTGTTAAGTAATCCGATACTTTTAATGAGCTTTTGTATAAAGCTTTCGTTTTATTGTTATTTTAAACTTATTATGAGGTAAATCTTGAATGTGAATTAGGACCATATGTAAGATCGTACCGTACAATTGCACTTTAAAAGATTTTGTGGTTTTGTTGAGTCGGCTAACATGCTCAGTAATTTTATTTTGGTTACTTGTATTAACGTTATGCTGATTAAATTTTTTTTTTTTTAAGTTTCGGTAAGTAATTTTGAATAAGATATTGTTATATTTTCAGAGCATAATGAGCTAGGCAAGAATCGTATTCGATAAGTTATTTTTAATAAAAGATATATTTTACTCAAAATTACTTAGTATGTATAGATAAGTTTTATTCAAAATTACTTACCGAATACGATTGTTGCCTGGCTCATTATGCTCTGCCAGTAAGGGAGTATTTCAGTTACGAGGTTCCAGAAAAATGGATTTGGCTTTTTGGTATCTTGTACCCAAACCGTTCGCTAGATTTGAACTCTTTAAATTTATTTTATTGGAGTTGCTTAAAAGATAAAATATATTCGAAACCAATTCAAAACTTAGTTGAACTGCGTCAACGAATCGTTGATGCCGTCAATTTGTTAAATTTAAACTTATCGAATAACGTCACTATTTGTCTCATGGATAGCGTGACAGCGGCAAAGCCAAATCGAATCGTGAAGAACGAATAGCGTTATTAATTTATTAAAGAAATTATTTAGAAAGTGCCTCACTTTGCCACTTTACAAACACAATTTAATAACTTTATTTGAAGAAATACTTTAAAAATATTATACATTTTTAAATAATAATAATAATACATGGGACTTCCCACACAGCGCCATCTAGTCCCAAAGTAAGCAAGTATTATGCTTGTGTTATGGGTTACTAAACAGCTGATTTAAATACTTCAATATTCTTTATAATATATGTATACATATTTAAATATATTTTTTTACAAAGACACCACATACATATAACAACCAAGACCCGGTACCAGTATCAATATTCATCATATAAATACTGTCCCGACCTGGGATTCGAACCCGGGACCTCCAGCTTCATAGGCAGGGTCGCTACCCACTAGGCTAAGCGGTCGTCATCTGGACTAAATGGGCAATTATTAGAAAATAGTTGCCAGTTTAGTGTCGGTACATTTTTATAGAGATACGAAATGAAAGTTCGCTAGTAATTATTGTATTTGTAACTGAGATTATTTAAGATTACGTAAAGTACAAAAATGATCACTGAATTTTGCAATTTGCTGTCTCAGCACGTGAAAATGTGATATTTGTTGCCACCTTACATGGCGACATAACCTACATTTCCATTCGACAGAATTCTGGTTTGCAGTACGTAAGTAGGTAAGTACCTATATGAAGCTCGTAACGCCAAAATGTCATTTCATGTCTTGTTTTTAATTCTTGATATCTCAATGTCGTCGATATTAAAACAATGCTCGAGATCGGGAATGACATAGACACACCTTCGGAGAATATTCAAGAACGTAATCCTGGGTTCGAAACCCTTGGTCTTGGACCCGTTTTCATGTTCACTTCTATTCGTGTATATCATAGAGCAACGCGGACCGTCAGATGTCGCGTGGCGTAGGTCAAACAATTAAACTGCATGGATACAATCAAATAATTAAAGAAAACAATGAAAAATAGATTTTCTCTAGAGTCTTTTTTCAGTCAAACCAGTCAACCCCTATACAGACACACACAGTGGAACAGAAAACTAAAAACTGACTATTCGACAAAACCGTCGTCTCTTTCACTATAGTTAAAATTAATCGTTTGTTCGAATATACTGGAATTGTATAAATGGTTTTGAAAACAAATAAAAGTTGCTATGATTCTCTGGCGCGATGGGCATCGTTGCCAAAAACGATTTTTCAGTAGAGCTGATGGTAATGAAAAGGCTTTTTCACGAGCTTTGGCGTCGACGGCTCCATGCAAATGTGCCGCTTAATGACGCGCGAACACGCCCCACTATAGCCTCATATAATGCTTTATTCCCTTATAGTGTAATACAATAATAAAAACCGGTCAAGTGCGGGTCGGGTCACGCATAAAATAGGATTCCGTAGATTCACCAAACAACAAACGACTTACGGACTGTTAGTTCCACTTCGTGGTTCCAATAGTAGATCCAGTAGGATTTTTAAGTATTTATGTGTCCACTGCTTAAGATGGGTGTAGCTATAAGGATTTGTGAATACTGTTACCTCCACTCTATGAAGGTCGCTTTCGTAAATTTATTATCATACTAGCAAGCGGCTTCGCCCACGTAGACTACATGTTTGTATATATCGTAATGAAACTCAATCACTTCTTATTAAGGTAAATGAGAGATATATTTCATTTCATTTTCTTATTATTTATCACCAAGAATGATCACAGTTTCTAATAGCTGATTTTTTTATTAATGATAGTATAGGTCCAATAAAACTTTATGGCAGATCGGAATACAACGCTGTAAGCGTGCTTGTGCAGGTTCAGTCATATGCCCCTCGCTCCACTACGTCCCGCTACACGTAAAACTGGTTACTGCGATGCGACTTGTACCTATGTTCACATCCGCCATAAACTTTGATTGGAACTGTACATTCCGTGCTCATTCACCGACTGGCGTTAATCAGCTAGGTCACTCTAGGTGTGGAAGCGTTAGAGCACGACGCCTTTACGAATATGCATATGTAATGGAAAATAAACAGAAAAGCAATTTTCTATAAGCCCATTTTTTAATAAATAAAAACTGTGTTACCGATCCACCCATCATATCTTGGTACATGTGCGACAAGTCAGCGGCGATGCAAGTGTGATGAGACATAGTTTTTAAAACGATTTTCTAAAAGTTAATTAAACTGTGTATCACGCTTTTTGTATGTATAACATAACTAGTAATGTAGAAAGATTAGAACCTAGAAAATTGCTAATTATTTTTTAACAGTAAAAAGTGCGTTGTGCTATACGGTATTCATACATATTAATACCTAATACAAGCATAATACTTGTTTAGTTTGGAATTAGATGGCGCTGTGTGGGATGTTCCAGATATATTATAATCACGTACAAATTTCAAACTTTAGGTATATAAAATGGTTTCGAACAGACTTGGAGAGGGTATAAAATTCCTCGTCAGACTGTGGAACCCTGAAATATACCCTTATCAAGTTGTCACTGCTTATATGGAAACATTCTCACGTTATTGCTTCACCGAGCAAAAAGTATGTCCTCAAACAAGTTGAAATGAAATAAGAAAAAAACGTTAAATATAGTTTTTTTTTTTAAATAATGACGTCAAACTATATGCAATGTCATTGATTTTTATTGAATTTAAAATAAATGTTTAGTTATTGAAAGTGTTTTTATTTTAATAAAAATATGTTTTAAAATAAAAATCACATATGACCGTCATTTTAATCACATTTTTTTTTTTAATTATTCAAATGTGAATGAAATGAGAGTGCTTTAAAAAGTGGGAAATAATTAAATATCTGTATTTGACCATAAGGTCAAATACCCATAACAATGGGTAGGTAATATTTATCAGACGTGCGTGGCCAAAAAAGAATGGTGGATAAAATTTTGTTGTCATCATAAGCACGACGATTAAATACCATCTTTTTTTATTGTTTTAAGTTGATTATAAGGTGAAATACAATTCTTTAATTCTTATTAAACGACCACCTTTTCAATACTTACTTATCGTAACCTACTCGATACGTTAAGTAATAGTACATTATGATGAACTACCTGAATGACCTATGAACTATGAACTACCGCTTGTTGACTGTTGTTTCATTTACCATATAGGTATGTTTGTTGGATTCATAGCAATAACAAAATACCGAATACCTCCCTACTAGAAATATGCTTTCTAACAATGTTGCCTTTTAGTGTATAAATCTTAACGGTAAAATTAATATGTTATATAATAATACCTCGGGCATCCCACACAGCGCCATCTAGTAAAGATATAGTAATGTCTTTCGGATCCAAAAGAAGTATATACATTAATACCTATTACTATTTTCATCGGATGCACGACACGATTGAATCCCTCGGGAATGTTTTCAGAAGCGAAAAGGCGCGTCGAAGTTGAAAAGGCGGGAGATTACAGCATGAAAGCGCCACACAATGCTATCTTAATTTGTCATTATGCAACAATAAAAACAACCTAAATGAGAGCGTCGGAAAAAAACCGTGCCACTCGACAAAAACCGCGCCGCCGCTCTGGGGCGAAATTCGCAAATCATCGGACCTTAATGACGGCCGCTTGAAAAAAATTTAAATATCAAAAGGCCGGACGGGGCACGGTAATGGTTTAAAATCATTATTCATCCGAGTCACTTCTGAGTCAGGACATGGAAACGGTATCCGCGCGCCGCCATTACGCCGCCACGTAACGGCCTCCTGCGGCCACGGTTAATAACTCATTCGGTGCAATTAAGGTGACCCATCTTAATACGTCGATCTATATGCGAACGAATTACTCAATCTTAAAAAACTATGATAAAAATGTATGTCCTCGATATAGATCATCAGCATTTCACCATCACTAATCATTAACCGAAAGATTCCGTGAAAAACAAATGAAAAATTCGATGGGACTTTTATATTAATCGAAATTTTGAATTTATAAGATGCGCTTTGCAGGAGTATCAGGAGCTTACCATTGAAATGTGAGTTCGATATGAATTGGCAGAAATAAGTCGATGTAACAAGTGTTGCCATTACACTGAATATAAAACTAGCCAAAATACTGTTTAATGTGAAACATTTGTGTGTGTGTAGAACGATCTAAATGCAATTTTTACACTTGACACCATAAATAACGTAAGCGCGCTTTCTTGTTTTAACAGCCGTGAATGGTCGCGTCAAAGTTTTGTAGCGGTCAACACTGAATAACTTATAATTTACAATAAGTCAAAACAGATAAAAATCTGGTAAATAATATTATGAATATGAGTAGGTATACGAGCTAATTACGAGCAAAACGGAAATAAATAAAACTTCTTGTTATAGATTAAAATATAATTGTAAGTATATTATAATAATAATATATACATTTCGTGCATAGGAGTTTTCATTTTGATTTCTTTTTCTTCTTTTTAGTGTCGATTGGCGGTAACCCACTGTCGAATTCGCTCGCGGTGTGCATGGAACTCTGTTTGTAGACAGGGCCCTTTGACCTGACTTGTGCTCGAGGAAATCTATACAACAAACAAAAATTACATTAAATAAACATTTCTGGATTATGCGAATCGTGCCAGATAAAGAATTTAGGTACAAAAACTAGCAGTTCATCGGGATTTTTGTGTTTTTAAACCCCCGGTGGAGAATTGAAGTCTATTCCTTCTTTGACATAAATTATAATTAACCAGCGACCCGTCCCAACTTCACAAGTTTTAAACACTATCAAAATCGCGCGCTCCACCGCTCGGTGTATATATATAATACCTAATATATAGTCGTAGGCTCGCGGACTACCGACCATCATCGCGTCGTCGGTTTAAGACAAAATTGATACTGTGCGCAAAATATATTTTTAGGTTCTAAAAACACACTTATAGAAACACAATTATAAAAACTGTTGTAATATCGATGAAAATGTAGAAATCTATATTTAATTCAATAAAGACACGTATTTTGTTATGCAAATGACTCAAACTAGAGTTTTTTAACAAGTGTCTTGCAAGCTAGTCAATTTGTTATTGCGTTTTTGTTTTAATAGGTAGACATATATGTAGACTTTTCTCTAGAGCTATTCCAGAGAAACAATGCCTCCGTACATCACTCGCGGACTAGCTGGGGGCCTATTGATATGGATCCTTCACATTGTGACACAAGCATGGAACTTGGCACAGGTGTTCCCTGGATAAAACTAATCAGATTGAGCCCGGTTCTCAGCAGTTCCATCCGCAGGGGGGAAGTGTGGGGGGCTACACAAAGCTTGCACCCGCCACGCTCCAAACAAAAAATTCTGACTGATGTAGTTTTACTATTAAGACGTTTTTGGTATCGTTTTCGTATAAAGGGAGAGCCAGGATTTCATTTCTAATTAAATTTGGTACAGTTCTATAAAAGAAATAAGTACGATTTTTTTGCAATAAAGTAAAAATCTTGTCGGACATTTTATTCTTTAAATTTCTATAACTTTTAAAATCGTAAAATTTTTGGAATAAAAACAAATTATTGTAGTTACCTTATTTACTCTAGTTTATAAAAATATATAATATGTATACACTTAGCAAAAACTTTATCTTTGTGTCGTCGGCACACTGTGTATGTCTTTGTACCTGAGCTGCTAGTGGCGTTACCAAACAGAAGCTTTAGTAAGGCCCGGCCCTAATTAGCCTAGTAGAAAGGATGCACCGCGCTTTTGACCGCGCCCTCGCTAGAGCCGCAGCTCTGATTTGACATATCTTTAAAACTGTTATTTAGATAATCAATGGCTCGAGTACAGAATTAGCAAGTTGCAGTAGCAATGAGTAGCCACATCGCTCGCAAAACCGGTTACAGCTGGGAAGAAAGGAAGAGTGCCGACCATGAATCCGACCTCTTAGGTTGACTGAAGACCTGGTAAAAGTGGCAGGTCGCTATTAGTTATATAGCTTTTATGAAATATTCATCACTGCCTAAATTAGAGATTTTTTTTTAATAATAAGGCAAATTAAATTTTTTTACTTAATATTCAAGAGTTTAATACGATTATTTTCCTTGATGATTGTATGTAAATTACTGTAATAATCAACGATATTGGGGGTGGGAATGGGGGGGTGGGTATCAAATACCGGTGATTAGAGATGTGACATAAATACAATTTTAACTAACGGTGAAATTCTGCATTTTAGACTGAATTCCAACTCAAACTTGAAAAATAAATGGAAGTAGATTCTTACGGTGAGATGCATCATTTCCTTCTCTTTTTCAACCCTATTTCTGGGGACTGGGTAAATTTTATTGTGGTGCCGTCAAATGGATCCACATATGTTCGCCTTGATACACTCCACGCAATATATAGTACGGGCATTTTAAAATTTGAGGTCAAAAAAACCCCAATGCTAATGTTTGTGCACAGACGTTCCTTAGGATCACAAAAGTACATCCTTAAAACCCCTGACCCCTAGGGTGTCCGCGTCTCATCGTCCCCTCCGTCCCTAATTTGTCTCCGTTAGCAGTATTTTTTATTTTACTCAAAAACGGTAAGAGTTCGGTGAAAACTAGAGCATGCACCCGGTTCTACCCGGTTCCAAGAGAACCGGGTATACCCGGTTCTTACGTAATCTGGAGAACCGGTTCCAAAATTGTAATACCCGGGACTACCCGGTTCTTCGGGTATTTTATTTTGTTCAATTGGATAAAGATATTTGCATTACAATAAAACAACCATGTGCAAAAGTAAAACGCGGAATGTTGAAAAAAACGGTACGGGAGCTAACTAACAAGCCACGAGCGGCGACAAGGCGCGCAGACTCACTATTCCACCAATTCATCCACCTTGCATCTTGATAAAAGCTTAAACGTACGTACGTAACAAAAACGACCATATAAAACGAAGGGAAAACATTTATAATTTGGATAAAGCTCTTTTAAATGAGACATAACTGTAGTGATGTATATCAAATTCATCGTTCAAGGCGTTATATAGATTACTAAACCTATGTATTTGTACTGTTTTAAGAGACGTTATTATTAGTAATTGCATGCTAAACAATCGCATATTACGCAAACGATGTTTGTTGTCTCTGACACCGTTAGTTGTCTTGTGAACAAGGCACAAGTCCATAGTTTTACGTCTGACCTAAATACTGAAGATGAAAGTACTTCAGGTAATCATTATACTCTAGAAGTCTTTTCCTCAGGTCCAGCTTAACGTTGATACAGCGCAGGAAACGTGCTAGAACTGACTCGACTCGATTAATATGAACCTGACAAATCGGACACCAAACAGAGGAACAATATTCAAAAAGCTACGGACCATTGAAGTGTAAAGTATTAGAAAGGACTCCTTTCTTCTGAAGGCCTTAGTGACTCGGAAAATGAACCCCAGCATCTAGCAAGCCCTGCCAACCATCCACCCATAATGAGGTCTGAGCACACTATCAAACAACACCCCCAAATCACGAACCACGTTGGCGCGCTTCAATGGAGACCCGTTTATATTGTACGGATAGTAAATTATTTTCTCATTCTTGGTGAAAGATGTATAGTGGCACTTCGTAATATTCATGGACATTAGATTATTCTCGCACCAAGAGTGCAACAGATTCTAATTGTATTGTAGTACAAGACAATCTGATGAATGGATAAGAAAAGATTGAGATCATCAGCATAAGATAAGCAGTTGCAAACCAGAAGGTCACTAATAAACTCTAAGAACAGTAATAGTCCTAACACTGTGGAATCCCAGAGGTTGCCATGAAAGGGTAGGAGTCATATCCGTACGCACACACCAACTGCGATCGATACAGTAGATAAGATCTGAGCCAACAATGCAAGGATCCATGAATTCCAAGGTGCTGGATTTTCGCCTGTAAAATTTCGTGATTGACACGATCGAATGGCTTGGCAAAATTTGTGTACACTGAATCAACTTGAATTTTATCATTGAATACGCAACAGAGATATTTACTATAGATGAGCAGATTGGAGGCAGTAAATCTATTATTATCAAAACCATGCTGGTGAATACTCAGTATATGGCTGAAATGGTTAAATAGGTGTTCATACATCAAGCCCTCAAATAAAATATTAAGACAAAGCAGTTTAGAATACTTAAAGGTTTATAATTAGATACGTCGTCCTTGTCACCTGTTTTATGTATTGGGGTAATTTGGGCTAATTTCCATAAATGGGGAAAAACACTCTCGGCTAAGGATTTATTGAAGACCAGCGACAGTGGTTTCGCCAAGGCAGACGCACAAATACGGACAAACACAGGTGGAATACCGTCAGGACCAGCTCTTTTCTTTATTTACAATTTTTTAAGATGAGTTAGCACTGCGCTTTCGGGCAGATGTACCCCGAATAAAATGAATTGGGCGGTAAAAATAAAGAGATGAAATGTGAACTTATTGATGAGGCATATTTTGACGAAAAAGATTCAGCTAAAAGATTAGCAATGCCGAGACCTGTATCAACCATGAGAAAAAACCGTTTAACATTGCAATACGTTCAGCTGAACTCTCCGTATATAATATACCGCGTGTTCGGCTGAACGCAGTCCAAATTTATTGAGCGTGTAGAGTTTACGGAACTAAACAAAAAGTATCAAGTGAGTAGATGGCGCAAACGGTCACCGAGAGAAACATGTTTAAAGTTTCATTTTTTTAAATCACTATTTTTTTACTTTTTGTTCTTTTGGTTAGCTCTATACGCTCTATAAGTTTAGACTACGTACAGCCGAATACCCGGTATAGTTACGCAATACAAATAAAAATACTTTTAACTAATATTTCCCGATTTTACGTGAAAAACCGAAAAGAACCGGGTACCCGGTTCTACCCGGTTCTTTTCGGTTCCGGAACCGAAAACCCGGTTCTTGAATAAGTGCCGGTTCTGCATCCTCTAGTGAAAACTGTATAAAAAATAAATAATCCTCATTAAATTACTTACCAAAAAGTACTAGTTTCATACTAATTGCGAGTTTTGTTATTGACGTAAAGTTGTGAATATCAAACAAAAAATACCCCAATTTTTACAAATTACATACATGATTCTTTCAAAAACCCTAAGATTATTGATAAAGCCTTGGGAGTATACATTATTTCTCGTACGATTGTCTACAAAATGAGATTATACTTTCTTAAATTGACAAATATACCCAGAGGTGGCAACGGATTTACTAAACTATCGTTAGGATGCCTGATTTCATATGAATAGCGTGTAGATCGCTTATGTGAACAGAATGGAGTCGGTCTGCCGGCATGACCGGCGTTTGGTAGGTACAGCCGTTGAAATTTTGTATTATTGTTTAGTGAAAGTATCATTAGGATGGCCGATTTAAGGATAATGTGATACTATGCACACTGTCTATACGCAAACGATACCAAAACGATACCAGAATTTTTGGTTTGGTGCGCGGCGGGTGCAAACTTTGCGTCAAAATTTGGACAACTTTTTAACGGAAAAAAATTCAGTTTCCGAGAGACAGTACAAAATGCCTTTGAAGAGTTTGTTGCCTACCGTCCAGTTGATTTTTACCAGAAGGACAGCAATAAACTGCCACTGCGTTGGCAAAGATGGATCGATTGCATGGGTGATTACTTTGAATAACAGAAATATTGTAACCTAATATTGTAACAAATCTTCCGCATGAATCAGGCTATTTATAGAAGAAACCCATATCAAAATACCTACAGTAGGTTCTAAAATTAGCCTGTACAAACATGACCTCAGAAAATAGCGGCGGGGGACTTTATTTTATCATAATAATATGTAGTAATAAAATATGGTTTCTCCATGGTCTATCTCTATTTAATGGTTTTTGAGGGTTGTGTTGTTATATGTTTGCTATACTCTTCTGTAATTAAATAAACAAATAATATAACATTAATTAATTTTACACATAATTCAACATTTACAAATACACAATTATGTAATTATAATTTTTTTTATATATAAATTTGGTTTGATAATTTTCTACTATTTTTATACAACTTCTGTGTTAGATATACTGTGGAGTGATCCTTCTAATTCATATAATGAAACTCGTCTCACCCAGGCCTTTTTTTCTCCTCTTCATCATAAATAGTAAGTCTATTTTCAGGCCGTTGTTTCTTGAAACTAGAATCACGTTGGGCGCGACGAGCAAGGGCGGCAGGCGGGTCTCGCATCGCAAACGATTTGGCTGCGTGTCCTAGATGAAGTTGTTTCGCGTCCAACCATTGCCGCACCTCACGTGGATACGCCGAATAGAACCGTACCCAGGACGTATATGCTGTGATATTGGAAGAATAGTTTTTATTTCTATAAAGAGCTCATGCCAGTGGCAATCACGCGGACTGTTGGGCGTATTAAATTGTATTTTTTTAAACTAGATCAATCAAGTGACGTATATAAAAGACATTGATAGAAAATTATGATGTGCACATAATTCTAAGCATAGAGTTTGATAGGGATAGGATATCAGGTCATTTCACCTACTTATACACTAGTTTTCTAATGTATAAGAGGCAGGGGCACAAGGGATTATGTAGATGACTCTACAAGGACCGCCCCCTCACCTCTGCCATTTTGGTTCACGTTCGTTCCATAGTTCAAACTGATATTACACACTCTACACTACCGTCAATTATTTTTCTTTAAGATCCAAAGTGATTCTCATAATTTAAAATTGGACCTCTGCAAGCAATATGTTTTTATTCACACTGGATTCTTTATATGGGCGCATTATAGAGAAAGATAACTGTAAAGGATAAATTAAATATTTTCAGTCATTGTTTGCCCAATCTATAAGGTATTTTACTACACAGACTTCCTTGAGTCTCATTTCTTTCTTAGAAACATTATTGTTGCATATCATTTAAACTAAATTACAGCTAGCAAAACAAAACAAAATGAGCTATTTCCAACATGCATCTTAGCATCGCAGGTCAGTGGCTCAATAAACTGAATCCATGACAGCTTTGAACTGATAATACAAAATGTATGTTAAATTTTATTGTTGTTAAACTGTACATTCGTTGTATTAATTTTTTTTCTTTTGTTATTAATATGTCAATCTTCCTTACTTTGAAATATTTAAAAATGAAAAAAAATCAAAAAATACAAATTTTTTTTTTCTTAGATCAAATTTACTATATATTCATAAATTAATTAAAAGATAACAATAATTATCATTAATTGGTATGCTGATACATCCTCACCTCTGCTAGCCTTCGATAGCCACTGTTTGTCACTGTGCGCAACATGTTCTAGGCGGGTTTGTAAAGCGATGGCAGCGCGGTGTGCGGGTCCAGCGGCAGGAGCTGCCGTACGCAATGCTTCCAAGGGGCCACGTTCATCCGCCTGACGTAGCCTAGGAAACAAAATAAACAAATCATGATAAAGATCAAAGTATATTAAACTTAAAAGATATAAACAGACTTTCATTTACTTTAAATCTGTTGTCAGTTTTAAACGTTTTAAAGTTAAGCAGGTTAAAGCAAGAACTACAAACCACTATCTTAAAAACTAAGCTCCAATTTGATCCCAACCATTTTAATCATTTATATATTCTTTTAAATTGTAATATGCTTTAGATACCTACAAATAGTTGTTGTACATAGTTTTGGAATGTATGTACTGACAAGCCTATATATTCCTTGAGTATTCGATATAAACTTTAACCCAGATATTGTTGTCCTGCGATTTATCCCAATGACTACAAAATTTGTATTTATTTTCAGTTTTACACAAAACATATGCATGTTTTATTATTATACTACGTGACATTACGTACATCGACCTTCCACCCTCCCCCCACCCTCGACGTTCATCCTCAGATCGTCAGCAGTAAAATATGGACTATACACGTTACATATTTAAACGTCAAAGACAGTCCAACAGTCCAAAGTTAACCAGAGCAATTTGTGTTAAAGTAACAAGTGAACATACCTGACACGTTTCTCTTCAAGGTGGCGTACGAACTCGGCCTCGCTGGGCAACAGGAACATAACGGCGGCACCCGTGTGTGCAGCGCGCCCCGTGCGACCCACCCTAACAAAATAATGTTATTATAATGCAAGTAATTGCCAAGGTCTATTCTTATTATTCCATTCGGGCAGCAGATCTGTTGTTTAAATAATGAACGACAGATCTGCTTGGGTTCAGCACTCACAGGAACTTACTTATAAATTGTCAACTGTAAACATTTCTGTTCTGTGAAATTGTTAATGTTAATAATCATTGATCACAATTTGTATTTCGCTTTCTCTGAACAGTAAAGCAAATGAAGTCACTTGTTCGTCCCACAGCCCCACACACAATCGCTACAAGCAAAAACCGCTATATATATATATATATAGGTGTATATTATATAAAAAAAGATATTTATGTATATCAGTTGTCCGGTACCTGTAATACATATATATATATATATATATATAGGTGTATATTATATAAAAAAAGATATTTATGTATATCAGTTGTCCGGTACCTGTAATACATATATATATATATAGGTGTATATTATATGAAAAAAGATATTTATGTATATCAGTTGTCCGGTACCTGTAATACATATATATATATATAGGTGTATATTATATAAAAAAAGATATTTATGTATATCAGTTGTCCGGTACCTGTAATACATATATATATATATATATATATATATATAGGTGTATATTATATGAAAAAAGATATTTATGTATATTAGTTGTCCGGTACCTGTAATACATATATATATATATATATATATATATATATATATATATATATATATATATATATATATATATATATATATATAGGTGTATATTATATGAAAAAAGATATTTATGTATATCAGTTGTCCGGTACCTGTAATACATATATATAGATAATTATATATATAGATATATATATATAGATAATTCACACCCAGACACAAAACAAATAGACATGTTCAAGCATACAAATATTTGTACCGGGCGGGAATCGAACCCGCGACCACTGGCTCCGCAGTTAGCCTTTAACCAATCGTCCAAGATGCCATCACTAGTCACTCTATCTAGTGGATGATTGAAATAGAACTAATTTCAAGACTTTTAAACTTCCAATTTAATGGTGAATAAAATTTAACATTTTTTGAATGATAACACTCCATATGCACTCAAAGAAAACACTCTATGCCTCTGTCCTGTTCTCCTGGTATAACTACACAAATAAATTACCAGGGCTATATATGACAAAATAGGTAGAGCTGAACAACTTTGATTTGGCATATCATTGGTATCTTTAAGTTCATGTTTTTGAAATTACTATCGATAATACAATAATTGCTACCTATATTTTAATTCAAAACGAGAAATTCAAATTCAGATACTATACATAGACATTACCATTAACAAAAAAATTTTGATGTGCCAATTTAAATCAAGCTCAGACGGGTACATTTAATTTCTTTAGAGGCGTAATTTTAAGAGAAATTTGATTTTAGTGGTTTCCTTTATCATTTATGTCGTAGTGTTTATTTTTTTTTAAATTACACTATCTTATTTTTAATGATTCGAACACAGGTTATTACGTTTATGAATACAAATCACCGAACTTTTAATGTAGCAACTAGAAGGTGTACACTTGCTAAAATCAACAACTCAAAACTAAGTCAGGGGTATTATACAAAGACGCGGGGGATGAAGATCATTTAGGTGACCCATCGAGTGGGCTATACGCACGTCTCTCCCGTCTCCCTTCCTCATCCTATGGCTTAAATGTGATAATATTACGTAATACTTGAACGGCTCCTAGGTACCTGTGAACATAGTCGGTAGCAGAAGCGGGTGCACAATACTGCAATACCAGGTCCACACGTGGCACATCCAGACCCCGAGCAGCCACATCCTAAGCACAAATTATTTAAATTGATTTTAGTAATAAATATTTTTTTGTAACATTCTCCTATTGTATCAAATTAAAACAATTATTTATTCACTTCAGACTCAAATAGAGTACATAGTGTTTAACCCCATAGTGTGAAAACTGAAATGTTAAAATGGTAATTGCCCATTGTGCCATATGCAATTGGCATAAGTTATTATTATATAAGCATAAGTTGTTTCAAACTGAACCGTATGTCTCTGGAAATCTCGTCTTTTTGAGATATATATTAAAACATATGCATGTGGCGCCATCTTTATATGTCACACGCATATATTAGAATGTTTTTAATTCAAACAATATGAATTTTTGCGAAATAACACATGTTGCATCTTTGGAAACTAATAATTTTTGTTAAAACTGAACAGTTAAGGTTTATTAAAAAACAATTGTAATGACGGCGCGATCTGTAGCAATATGTAGCAACTAATTCTATTTCAGATTAATTCGCTGCGTCTATTGGATGTTTCATCTTTTTGATCTACGCTATCACAATTTTAGTATTTTTTTCAGTTTTTACCCAACCCTATTGAAAAGAAGTTCACAAAATCGATATCAGAAGTATTTTCACATAACTTTCTTCAATATCAAAAATCACAAAATCAATGTGGAGTTCCTTATGCAACCATCGTCACAGAAATATTAAGTCGCGTCGATTACATTCGCAGACACGGACTAGTTCTGGAGCGACGCGTTTTCTTATGATGGCAGAGAAATCATAAGTTTGTGCCTCTGCAAAAAGTAAACACTAGTAATATTCAACTTACCGTGCAAATGAGGACACCAGCTCTAGCTGCACGAAATTGTTTGAATACTTCCATCCTTTGTTCATGTGGCATAGAACCATGTAATCTGAAGAAGTCAATATCCAAGGGCACCAGCCCACCCTCTGATGGCACGTCCAGTTCATACTCTGAATCTGATTTCTCATCTGATGATGAAGATGAATCCTGTACAAAAGATATATTTCATGTGTTTAGTTTGATTACAAATAAACTTAATCAAGCTTACTCAAAATCTATTACAATTATTGGACCTTATCACCTACATTGTCACTATTACTCCCAACTTTTTTCTTCTGCATCTTTTTTTTATTTTCTTCTTTAGCTTGTTTCTTTGTTAAGACTGTCTCCAATAAATCTGTTAGATAATCAACCATTTCTAATGTAGCCATAAACACGATCATTTTACCTCCTTTCTTGTTAAGTACACAATGCTCAATAATTAGAGCACAGAGTGTCACTAATCTTAACTTCATAGGAACAACTAAAAACGTTTGGTTAACTGTAGCTGGCAATACAAGTTCATCATCTATTATGGCGGATTTCACAGCTTCATGGAAAGTATTGTCTGATACTGAAGGTGTAATCTCTTCTTTATTTTGTTCACTCATTTTCTTCTTCTTATTTAATTCATTCTGAACTTTAAAATATTCATAATCTGAACTGCTATCAGATTCGTCATCATCGTCACCAATTTTAGATGTGTTAGGTTTTGATACAATTTTATTATCACTATCATTTTTTATAAACAAATAAGGATGATTAATCCCACAGAATGGTTTAAGCCCTGGAACAATTTATTTGATGTTTAGATGTATTCATGCAACCTAAAAAAATTACATGAGATCAACGTACTATGAATCATTAAGTACTTAGTTACCAAGTAACTTAAAAAAAACTGTTTTTGTCCTAAGTAAGTCATTTGATAGTGAATCAAAAAACATAATGTTTGACCAATCATCAAATTAAACAAGAATTACAACCAACAACAACTTTGTTTCTTTAAAGAAAACTTTCACCGCTAGGCAGGTAACAGTTTTACATCTCCTTTGACTATTTAGAGTTATGCACTGTTATAATTTAAGTGATGAAATATTAATAAGGCTAAACAGAAAACGAAACTCAATTTGTATCAATATCTTTTTGCACAATAAAAACTTAACTATTGACTGTTGCTTCAGCAACAAGGCATTACCATAAGTATTAAGTTGTATATTTTACTGTGAGAAATTAAATAAATTTGACTTGCCTTTGTTACTTTCTTCATCTTGTGATTCATCTTGTATAAATTTAGTTTCTTTCATTTCAGTTTTGACAGCATCATCTTTGTTGTTTATGTCTTTATTTGTTTTGGCATTAAAATCAGCATTTTCCAGTTTATTTTTATTTGAACTACTTGTACTGAGGGAGTCTGCAACTAAGGCTCGACCCTCAGAGGTATCTACAAATACAGGATCTACCATAGTAAGTCCCGCCAGGTTTTCTACAGCCTAAATACAAAAGGCGCAAATTATTTAGGAATAGAAACAGATATCTACATACTAGTTACATCACAAAGTTATTACAATGGAGTTTAATATTTAACTTGGTTTCATGTAACGAATGTACATAAAATTATATTTTTTTAATATCTGATTATTTACTTTATTTAATTTAATTCAAATTAGATAATAAAGGCTTTACCTTTGTAAGTGTAGCAGATAAAAGTATTGTTTGCCTTTCATTTCCTAACAAAACTTCAGTTAAATGATGTTTTATGTAATTTTGTTTACTATCTGTAATTGTTTCACTTTCTTCGACTGTCTCTTCATCTGTAAAAACTTTCTTTGTAACTGTTTGTTTAACCATAGCCATAGGATCATATGTCGCAGCATTGTTATGGTCTTCAATTGATTTTATGATTGCTGCCACATCTTTTTCATAGCCCATGTCAAGTAAACGGTCTGCTTCATCTAATATTAAACACCTAAAGAAATATATAATAAACAGTAAATGGTATAAATTCACAAATTAATTAGGTTGTTCGTTTTTCTCCACATCAATAACTCTTGAAGGTGTTGTATCCAAAATGAACATTAAAAAATAGGTACTATATATATAATAAGATCTCTGTGAATGTTTATTCATATTCAATAAAGATCATTTTTCAAATCTCCTACAAAAGTATCTTATAAATAAAACATTTGTTAGAAAATTAGCACAAACCCAAATAAATAGAAATAACTTAACTAGTTGTAGATGTATTTATTTTTCATATTAATTGTATTTTTATAAATTTTTATTTCATTATCTTATTGTATTATCTTGTATCTCAACAATAGATATGTCCATTTAAGTAGTTATTTTAAATAGTAAATCATGAATTCTAACATTTAGTTTGTCAGGAATAACTTTCTTAACAAAACTGACCTTGTTTTGGAAAAATTTAATGACTTTGTGTGACGCAAATGGTCATTGATTCGTCCTGGTGTCCCAACTAGAATGTTCAGACCTTTTCGCAATATCGCTTTTTCAGCTTTTCTTTTTTGACCACCACTAAGTATACCAGGTACTATCCATGTAAATGGCTGAAACAACACAATTATTACATAGCAATGCATTAATTATAATAAAAAAGTGTTAATATATTTTATAAAAATAATTATGAAAATAAATTTACTTTGACTAGCTTTACAAACAATTCATAGGTTTGCACAGCAAGCTCTCTTGTTGGAACAACAACAACCACCCTGATACCATCATTTCGGTTTATTTTAGGTTGAATGGCTTGTAAGGCGTCTATAACAGGTAAAGCATAAGCTAACGTTTTTCCAGACCCTGTCTGAGATCTGCAAGAAAAATATTTGAAATTTTATTACTACTAAACTAATTAACTGTCATGGCATGTACTTAATGTAAACTGAACAAATTGGCATATTATTGACACCAATGGACAGAGTGATTCAAGAGGAAGGTTTATGTGTATACTTTATTAATGTTTCGTGGAAATTTCTTGAAATATGACGATTATTCTGAAAGAAATCGGAAAACAATCAAGCCAGCTGGGAGCTTTGATCGAAAACGCTGCCAAATCCTTTTGAGATATAACAAAATAATAGATGGAGGAGTTGTGTCTCTTTTATAGAACTAAAATAAAATCCGCGATGGCATATGTCTATCTTTTATGGATAGCTATTTTTAAGTTTGAAAGAATGGTGTCATATGATGAGGTAATTGAAAAGCAATTTATACGGATACCGTATTAATCCTAATCAAATTAAATAAGTTATTTAACTTTAGCATTTCATACACATTATGATTGCACTTTAAATTAAACAATTTAAATTAATATCTTAGGCACTATCGCGAAATATAAATATCGCGCAACAAGCAACTGGGCGCCGCGCGCCGCGCCGGCAGTTCATACTGGACAATGCGACACGCGTGGTTAGGTTGAAGTTATCAATGTTGTATACAAAGAAATATTGTAATTTGTCTTTATGTATTTATTCTTTACTTTTTCAAATATTTATAGGATTGCAAATAAAATACATTAAAAATACTTCAAGTAGGATGAACTACGTTACATTTAAATCTAATTAAATCCAATCTCCATGTTCGACGCAACAAGCTGATACGACACTACAACAGAAGAAACATTATGGCTTACATGCTCTGCTACCCGTGCGAAGCCGGGGCGGGTCGCTAGTTATTCAATATACCTACCTATAACATTATCATACCAGACCGTTTGAATTTGGAACAGATTAATTGACAATTTTGAGAGTAAGATAAATGGTTCATATCTTGTGAAGACAATCCTCTGATAATAAATAAATATTAAAACTTAGATGATGAGCTTTCAATATGCTGGCAGTTAAGCTACAAATATTTCAATATCATCAGATTTTAAATAGCAGTAGTACAGTTGAACTAAATAAACGATGTTTGTTGATGCATCAAATGCGTCGCTTTGAAGGCATCGGAAACTTTTATTGATGTCTAAAGTTGCCTGCTTGTGTTTATTTCAAAAATAAAGATTATCTTATTGTATCTAAATTTTAATCTTATTGCATTGTCTATACATCAAACTAAAGTATACCTTAATGTTCTCATATTAATATGAATTGTTTAAAAATCATTAGCACATTTATTACTTATATTATGGGCTTTAATTTAAAAGACTACCAAACTACCTATGTATTTAAAGCCAAGATTGTTCAATTCTACGTTCTAGATTTTATAATATCATCATAATCCACACGTATAATACGATGACACTGTCAAATCTGACAATTATTGGGTCGGGGTAAAGTTTCTTCGCATTTTATATGAAAACTCAAGACATATTTTTTCAAAGTTTAATTACATTTAATTATTATATATATATATGTCATTTTGTTCAATGACTGTCTGCCATTTTGTAGGTAGTAACATGATCCTGTTGCTGTACAAATTCCAGCACTTCTGTTAAAAAGACACGCAACAAGTAGTTTTGGCAGTCCTCTCGTGATGTTAACCTGATATTGTCTAAAGAATTCCAAAGAGACCGAAACAGGTGTAAATCTGAAGGTGCAAGGTTAGGGTTATATGGTGGATGCATTAACACCTCTCAACCAAACTCTCTTAATCATATATGAGTGACTAAAGATGTGTGAGGTCTAGCGTTATTGTGATGAACGACCACACCCTTTCTGATTAATTCCTGCCTTTCTCTCCATTTCTTTCTTTAATCTCATCAGTTGTTCGCAGTAGAGATCTGAATCAATACTCGTAATGGTAAAAGCTCATAATGGACAATACCCTTCCAATCCCACCATACACACAGCATCACCTTATTGCGAGATAGCCCGGGTTTTGCCACAGTCTGTGAAGCCTGACCGACCTTTGACCACAACCTTTTTCGCATGTTCATCTTTCGTTCAATTTTCATCACCAGTTATCAATCTTTTCAAAAACGGTTCGGTTTCATTATGTCTTAATAAAGAATCGCAAGCGAGTACACAAATCATTAGATTTCTTTCAGTGAGCTCATGTGGCACTCAAATATAGAGCTTTTTTGTATATCCAGCTTTTTTCAAATGGGTCAAAACTGTTTTGTGGTCAATTCCCAGATCTTCAGCTATGTTGTAACTACTGATATACCGATCTTGCTCCTCTTTTTCAAAAGTGGTGTCCAATTTAGCCGAGACAGGATGACCACAGCGAGGTGGTCCTTTGACGTCAAAATTCTCAAATTGAAAACATTTAAACCAACTTTGTGCTACTGTTACAGACACCACATTAAGCCCATAGATGTCACTAAGTTTTCTCTCAGCTTGCGTTGCATTGTTTTGATTTCATAATACAATTTTAAAATGTATCGAATTTCTTCATTAGATTCACTAATTTTGACACAAAGAAAAACAAATGAAAACCGGCGGTAAACATTATTTTACTAAATTGTTTCTTTTTTTAAATGTAACTTTTTTAATGGTATCAAAACCAGCCAGTTACAACTAGAACAGCCAAACAGATTTTCTTAAAAGTATACAGTAACAGCAAGTATAATAGTAACAAACTATATGCGAAAAGACTTTATCCCTGACCTAATACATTAACCTCATCATTAAAGAAATAGGTAGCTCATTATGTGAAACAGATCTACTTACAGATTTGCATATGCAAATTTTAGCTTAATTTGTCTGTCTGAATGACAAACATTGACATATTTTATTAGGTACAGTTAGGAAATACAGTTACATACCTTATTAACACATCTCTTCCTTGTAAGATGACAGGGATAGCTTGTTGCTGCACTGTCATTAATTCCTTTAAACCTAAATTTTGTTGTAAATTGGCCACACTATGAGGATGTATATCTAAATCTGAAAATATCTGCCCTGCAAACACCTTTGCTGTTAATGGTCTCACTGCTCGCTGCCCTATTCGAGGTACTTCTGGGTTGTTTTTAAATAATGAGGATATCCATCCACCACTGCGAGGTTTCTGTTTTGTTTGCATATCATCATTGAGATCTTGATAATCTTTACCATGGTATTTTCCTTTATTCTCACTCAAGTCTAACAAGTTTTTACCAATGCCTAGATCTTTTGTTGTCGACTGCGCAAATTTTGGAACTTTTTTTGGCGAAGCTTCTGCACTTTGTTTTGCAATGTTATCATTGTGTGAAACATCTTGACGCCTTTTTCTAGCTATAGTCTTTCCAATAAAATTAGATTTTGGCAGAAATTTGAACTCTCCAGAAGTGTTGATTTGACTCTTTGACGGTTTTTTATCAACCTACAAATATAATAACGCCAATTCAACGTAAACACAATGCGAGGTTATATTGCATACATGAAACAAACGAATATTACATTAAAATTAAACTAATACACACCTTTTTTGAAACAGATATGTTTAGTTGTAGATCCATTCTAATTAAATGGTTTAAATAAGCATACCGATGCTGTCATTATTTTTCAAATTACACAAAATTCATGACTTTTATTCACATCTATGAAATAAAAAGTACTGTAAAGAACCACATTTTAATGACAGTGACGTTATTGTCAATGGTGGGTGTAGTATAGTGACAGCATGACAGTGACAGCTGTGACAGCAGCTGCTCATAGTCACCATAGAACTAATATGTACTACGTACACCTGGAATGAGCTCTACGAAGAAATTTCGAGGTCCTAGAAATTTGACCTTGAAAACGAATTAAAAAGATAAAAGTAACAAGGACGTTAGTGGGTGCCATATTGTCTCATTCTGATTAGGGTGACAAAGTTACGTAGGATAAATAAGACCATAACAGGAACTTTTTAATTTTCGACTAACATCGAACAAAACTCTCTAAGCCTATCTTAACCCGTGACACTGAAGTAAACTTTTTTTACATGAGTATAAAGATTTCTGTATGTCCGTGTCAATAACCTATTCGTAATTTAGTAAATTAGAACCTTTAATTCGAACATTTGTCAACATTGGTTTAGCAGATTTCAAATTAAAATGCTACAAACATACATCAGTAGGTATAATTATGGAGTAAAAAAACATACATTGATGATGGGAATCAATTTACATTCATTATTAACAAATAATTTTAATATTTATAAGGGATCATAAAACACGAACGTAAGCACTGAAAATGAGGTCTCGCGTGGCCACCGCGTAGTACAACTTGCGATAGCATCAAAAATACTGGTTGGATTAGTACAAAATACTGTTAAATCATCAAATTTACAAAAAATAAAATAAATGGCAGTAGCCCGACTCCTATCCACCTCGATAGAAAAGTAGAAGCAATCAAACAGAAGTTCAAGAGAGCTAGTCACTAAAAGCTGGCAACCCGCAGAAAATATGATCAATCGACGGAGGCTTCTCACCTAAGAAATAAATTGTGAAGCAGTTAGTAACTCTAAAAATCAAAGCTTCAAATATCGATATCTCAATCACCTTAGTAAATTAGCTGTATGCTCCCTTTATGTATAATACCCTTTTGAAAACAAATTTCCTATTGATTACAGAAATAAAGCTACCTAGAATGTGATTCATAATTGGATGGCTGACCGCCTTTATTTACAAAATAGTTAAATCCCACAGAAGTAAAGATCCAAGCGCGACAAGTTGCGTAGGTACTTTTGCACGCCGAAGCCCTCAGAACTATCACTCAGAAAATATCCGTTGAAACGATCCCAATGAGCCTAAACACGTTATTAAAAAGGTCAAGGATTCTATAGATATATATGTTTGAAATATATTTCTCATATATATTGTCGCACTTCACCGCCTTGAGCGCACGTGGGATGCATATATGACGTCAAATTCATTACCCGTATGGTGTCAGATCTGTAACTAGAATGACGTCAGATATTATAACTAAATTATTTTCGTACTTTAACGAAAAACGTTTCTCTTTAAAACAATACATAGGTTTCCATCTTTCATATTCATTGAAATATCTGGCAACCTATTATTTCGGCCACATCATAGGCAAAAGAGGGCAAAAGGCAACTACCAAAGTATTATTATTAACTAATCTAAACATTATGGACACCTTAGTATTATGACGTCAAAAACTTCAACTTTGACAAATGTCAAAATTCCCCAAATTCTCGTTTCAGTTGCCAGCATAAAACCATAAATTAAGACTTTCGTTTTAAATATTAATAAAAATTTTAACAAATATGAAATATACCATAACAAGCTTTAAAAATACTATTATCATCCGCATACCAAGATATATTAAAAACCAGAAGTCACAAAAAATAGAGTGTAAAATAGTGTATTACTATCTATTTCTATAAATATATATTAATAATTTAGGTCTAAAAAAAAAGTTTCCTAGAAAAAAATCTACAGATTTCGCTCTTCTCGCAATTATCGGAGGAAATTGAACAATTGTACGACAAAAAATTTTCAAAGAAATTTATGTAACAATTTTCGATGTGCTACCATACTTAGCCACGCAAGCACTTGCATTTTTTGACGCTAGTGTTTTCGTCTACCTTTATAACTTTTTGAAATAAGGCCGAATCTTACTTTCTAGGGTAGCTAATCTGATAATCATTAAATGAAAAGGGCACATGCTCAAGTCAGGGTTTTCGACCGTTTTTAAAATTTTATTTTTCAAACTTGTAGACAATCTACCAGTCTCGGAAGGTTTTTTATTTTTTCGATATTAATTCTTCCGTTTTTGAAACAATCAACTTTTTGTCCGAAAAATAGGGAAATTTCGACTTTTTCACCGTTTTCGATTTTCCGATAAAGTTACGAACCGATTTTAGAAAATTTAGTACCTATCTTACAATGCTCCGAAAGCTCTTGATTTTTTTGCCATCACTGTCTTTTGTCTATCATCATAAATATTGGAAATATTGGCAAATTTATTAGACTCCTACACGAAAACGATATAATAAACATATTCATTGTTACAAAAAGTTTTTAAAAAAATAATGATTAAGTATGAGTCATCGTTTATTCTGACAAGCGGAAATATGTACTATGTATTTATGTATTTGATATTGTGAACAAGATGAAAATAAATCAAAGTTACCAGCCGATTTTGTTATCTTTTATTGTAATAATTACTGTACTTACTCGAGATTGAACAAAATCTGTACCTACGTTATGGAGAAAAATTGACCTCATTTTCGGTTTCAACACACTAAAAAACATTAACAGTAGATGATATTAAATTATCAAATCAAAATTCGAAAAAAAAAATTTTGTAGACCTGTGTTATATTAATATTTTGCTAATAGCTTGTCATCCTGCGTTGATGCTTTTTAGGTACGTTTCTTTTTCATTTATTATTAATTCTTGCTTAGTCAAGGGCTACTATAACTTTGCGTTAACGGATACCCAAATAAAGCTAAATTACGGTACCTAAATAATGTTTAAAAAGAAAAGAAAATAGATAGAAATAAAACTGCAAAAGAAAACAGAAATAAAGTTGTTTAGTAAAAACTCCGCAAAAACAAAGAATCGACTTTTTTGATTTGCTACAGCTTTAAATTAAAAGAACTGATTTCGATAATTCTTTCACAGTATCTACCCTAAGTTATAACATAGTGACTAAACACAAAAATTATCAAAATCGATTCAGAACTTTCAGAAATATTAACGGCCAAACGTGTATAAAGTCCTATTGAATTAAGTCAAAATATTTTAAAAAGTGATATTAGAACGCGATGTGAGCAATCATGGCATTGCTTCGCAATGCTATTATGTAACCTTTATAGGCAGTGGCCTAATTAGTGAATTACCTACCCTAAAAAAAAGTGTTCATCAATAGTCGAGCAATGGATGACCCCCATAATAAAAACGAGAAATGTGAAGAGGAAAAAATATGCATCTCTGACTTCACCTCCGCTCGGCGACTGTGTACAACCAGCGACGTGAAATAGCAGCTCGGATATGGAACGGCCATAGTGGCGTATTAGACCAGCTGATTTCGATAATTCTTCCACTGTATCTACCCTATGTTGAAAAATAGTGACCAAATAAAAAAATCTTCAAAATGGATTCAGAACTTTCAGAAGAAGTGATATTAGAACGCGACGTGAGATCATGATATTACCTAACTTTTGTAGGCTACTAATTACCTACCATAAGAAAAATGTTCAACAGTCGAGCAATGGATTAATAAAAAACGAGAAATATGAAGAGGAAAACATAATGCATCAGCGGAAATTATAGATCCTGTATCGTAATTATCATGACGCATAGTTTTTTATTCCTCGGTTCCCTCATAATAAAATCTAAATTCACCATAGTACTTTTCCCAGTGTAGTGGTATATTTTATGCTAGCCACACAGAAGTGGTGTAGAAAGAGATAGTTAGGCACCCGGTCATGGAACTATTATTCCATGCACCCGGTTACTTCCCTTTCGCACTTTTTTTTTTAATCACCAGTTTACGTATGACCACGCTAATGTTAGAGAGAGCTCCTTCCAGTTGTACGTAGTACATAATAGTTCCATGATAGTCACTCATAGCTTGTTCCGAACTGAAGGTGGCGTGATTATTAATTTCAAAATTAACTTTAACCACAGGAATTTTAATTTGTTACCTAAGTATTTTTGTCAGAAGTTATGATTAGCTATGTATTTAAAGTAATTACGGATAATTAGACAATAAGAGCATATCGGTGCGTAAGGACGCGGCGTGGTTAAGTATGAATATTTAAAAATTGAAATACAAAAACCTGTTTTTAAATATACTAGCAAAAAGCATAGCTTTACGAGGGCTTGCATGTTTTTTTTAGCTAGTAATAATTTATAAGACAGTATTTTTAATAGAATTTCTTACTGTGTGGATTATTAATATGAGTTTCTAGAAAAAATTCAAGCGACAAATAATTTTCAGATTTATTTAATATTTTTTTAAACATACGGATTTCTTCTTGTTTTTTATACTTTAACATACATAAAAGTATACGATTTTAATACTGCTTAATCTATCATAGGGAAAAAGTTTATTTTTCTCTAGTATCTACAGCTTTATCTAGTGTTAAACCTTGTAACGCTGGTTATTGGTGGTTATTGGTAATGAGGTGTGTCAAGCAAAACTTTAAACTAACCCTGTGTCCACTTCTATCTGACACCCCCCGGTTTCAGA
Organism: Luffia ferchaultella; assembly: GCA_949709985.1. NCBI lineage: Eukaryota > Metazoa > Arthropoda > Insecta > Lepidoptera > Psychidae > Luffia > Luffia ferchaultella. Next base: position 18,901,550 of record OX453242.1, on the reverse strand, counting down.
TTGGTAAATAAATGGTCAAGTTGACCACAAATTGTAATATGAAATAAATTGTATGTATTTTGATTATCCAATAAATACCTATTTTATACATAGATAAGGCAATCAGTGATTTTCTAAGTATGCAATTTCTATGTCAAAAAAAAATCGTAGTTGATCTGCGCCTGCGCTACGTTATTTGAGTCATAGTGAAAAGAGCAATGACTGAGAGTTGGGTCGCTTTGGATAGGATTTGGAGTGGCCACGTGTCGCCACGTGCCAGCAAAATATTACTCTTTGACCACACATCGAGGCAGTAATAATGTTTGTAATTACAACAACCGTATTTGTAAACCCCTTGCATTCGTATGAATGGTTTTGAATAATATCGTTTACAATGGAGGTTATTTAAGATCATTAGAAGTGTATGAGTGAGAGCATTATCATTATATCCGCGTGCCGTTGTCATGTTAAGAAGATTATAACTATCATTACCAATTAGAAATATTTAAGACCTTGATTTAAGACGAATTGTTGGATTACATCACTTAGACGAAATAAGTAAATCCTTAATGCTAAGTATACACCTCATGTACTCATAGCATTTTGGGTATGGGAGAAAAAAGGATGGAAAATAACTGTACCTTATATAAATCAAGGTAGGTAGGTACTCTTACGAGATAGGTACTTTTATATTCTATCTCTATTGAGACCCGTGTTTCGGACTGTTTTGCTTGCTCTGTTCTATTATCTCAATGCATATACCTACTTTTTTTTTGCTAAATACCTATGCCCCATTGAACAACGTGAGCAAAATGTCTGACTCAGTGACTAGACAGACTTCTCAAATTACACATGAAAATAATATATACAATATTAATAGGCAATTCCAGAATCTTTGTTTCCTTTTAAATTGTTTACGAATTTCACATGGGGGTACAAAATATTTTACTTTACAGTGAATATTTCAAAACATCAACTGGTGTATATTTGATTTACTTAACTACGTGGTATATTTAATTTTTTGCTTACATTTTTGTTCGCACAACGCGGTATTTGTAATCTGTATGAGCATCCATGGCCTATACAGGCAATAAATTTTTCGGGAATAGATAAGAAATAAAATTATTAAAGATAGATTATTATCTACTCATTTTCAAGATTTATGTCTATAGATCAATTCGTGTAGGTATACTAAAAGAAGCAGATTTCGCACTAGCGCGCAAAAAGTGAGGAGCTGAATCTAGACTAATTTGTGTGATTTGACTCAGTCGCCTGTTGGTCATTCCTTCTAAATGTTGACTAAGCATATTTCAAGCTTACTTTATTATACACGAGTGTCCCTTTCTGTAATGTGTTCATACATAAGATTATCGATGGGCATATCCGTATAAGACGAAAAGGCGTGGCGCGGGCGGCGCGTCAACGTCGTCGGTCGAGGTTCATCCACACGCAACGTGCGGTAACGAAGAGATTCACAAGACATTTTTAATACCTACTTATCACGAGTTGGTCGCGCGTCGCGTCTTTCAATTTCAGTATCCAAAGGATACCAACGGGGACGCTATTACTAAGCCTCCGTTGTTGGGTCATCCGTCCGTCTGTCACAGGGCTATATTGTCTGAACCGTAACAACTATAAAATAGTAGACTGTGTCGTAAGGCAAGGTAATAATAATCGTTCACTTCGTGTTTTTTTAGATTGTTTCTCCGTGTTTGTGAGATCATTGCTCACACTTGAAATTTTTCTGGTGTGTGTAGTGCACTTATGGCTGCTATAACAACAAATAATAATAATAAAATGAAGTTTAAAAAGAGGTCGTTTTACAATAAAGGTGTCTTTTTTACATATTATACGGTGGTACGGAGCCCTTGATATGCGAATCCGACTCGCACTTGGCCTGTTATACAATGCAATCAATAAGACTGGTCTTAGAAAATATGTAATTTTGTTTACAAGCTAAAAATACTATCATAGTTTTGACCACGTTTTAACAAAACTTGTCAATATATAAAGAACAAGTTTTTTCCTCTCTGAAAAGACGTGGTGTGACCTGGTCATAAATGAGTTTGAAAAATGGAAAAGTATGAATGCAAAAAAAATCTAATAACTATCGTAATTGTCACCATATATCAGTATATGAATTGTCATTAATATCATAACATAATATGACATTGATTGAATAAATATTTAAAAAATCGTAAAATATTATATAAAGGTAGATTATAACAAAGTACCTACCTAAACAATGGCTTTGAAACCGACTACCTGCAAAGAAGCGATCGCTCGTTGGGAAAAAGAAACGGGCCAGGTGGCAACGGAAGCTACTGAATTGCAACTGCAGTTTCAGTGGCCACCCATTGAAAAAATGGACGGAGTACTTTCCACACTTGTCAACTGCGAGTAAGTTTATTAAACACGGCTTAGATCGCTGGCTTCACCGATCTTTGAATATAGCATACTAGAATACGCACGCTTGCTAAACTCGGCGATTCAAAGCCGACTAATTTTGTCTACTTCAATACACCCGGCGAGGCCGCTCAAGGTAGGTAGTTGTTACGGTGGTGTGAAATACCCGTCACTATTTGTGATGGGTATTATACAAAGATCATTAACACCTCGTTTCCACCAAGTATAATACACTGTATGATACAGTGATACAGTATGGTTATGACAGTGTAATACAGTGTATTATACTTGGTGGAAACGAGGTGTTATGTAACCAATCGCGTGTGCCATACACGCGTCCCACCGCCGCCGATTATCCTTCCTCACCCAATCGTTCAAATGTGATAACTTTGGTTGTCGAACTAAACGGCCAGCATTACTCTATTGATTGATGCAAAGCTCGGTGGCTGGCTTAGATACCTACTTATATGAAATTTACCAACGATCTTTGTCAACGATGCAATTCACATGCTTCACATAATATAATTTCTACTTACAGGCAATTAATGCCACCGAAAATATCTATAAATTATGTTTATTAAATCGTTTAGTAATTGAAATGCCATTTCAATTTCATTCGAAAATAAGAGATCACGAGCAGAAATCTAGGTAAACAGGAATTGTCATGGAATTGTAGAATTCGTTCCCAATAAGCCTATAATACCCATCATATTTTAAGCCGGACGCCAAGTAAACCAGTATTTCCCTGCTATGACAACCTGACAATAATGGTAACGTTAATATATGCAGAGTTGAAAAAACGTCTTTCGATATCGATAGAGGTATTAAGACGCTGACAATAGCCGATGACCTTGAGCAATTGACTAGCAGCACGCCTCATCGAACGCTGTCGATTCGGCTACAAGTAAACTAATTGCAAATACCTAGTTATTCACTTCTAAGCGTGCCGTTGAAATAACTTGAAAAATACGAAAAAGCTAATAGGCTAAAATCTAGCTATTTAAATAAAAACATAAATCAGCGAAGTTCTTTTATATATGTAAATTAGTTGTTAATGTGTGTATCTGTGTGTCTGTATGTGACATCGTAGCTCCCAAACGGATGAACTGATTTTGATTTAGTATTTTTCAGTAACAGTATCAGTTTAGTAGTAGTATTTAATATTAGTAATTTTTGTGTTGGGGGTTTTTAAGTAAAAATGCTTTAAATACTTTAAGTTTTTAAGCCGCGATACGCTGTCGAATCGACATAGGTATAAAGTCAAGCACATACCTACACGATTCATCGATCTTTTGAAAAGTTTTCGCATTTTGATTCTCGCGTGTGGTCTTTTCTTATTTGAATGGTTTGAAAGTGTTTTGCCGCCAAAAAGAATAAACACTAGAAAAAAAAGAGTTATTAATAATTCAATTCTCTAATTTTAGAATGGGAAAAAAATATATCATTTTCACTTTTATGATAACCCAACTTTCTGCTCGCGACTCCGTTCGCGTGGACTACACGGTTGTACCGGGACCCCTTATTCCGGGATAAAAAGTAGCCTATGTCACTTTTCAGCTTATAAACTATATCTACGCAAAAAATTATAGCGGCCCTGGTACAACTGAGTAGTTTACGCGAGCGGAGCCACGGGCGGAAAGCTGTATAGTTTGAAAATTAAATAAAAATTCATTTGTTTTCAAGTAGAACGTTTCGGTGTCAATTTATAACCCACGTTTGCCCATGTTACTCGCTTATAATTTATCTTTCTATAGAAGGAAGAATTTTTAAAGTCTGTTATGTAGTTTTTGAGTTTATCCGTAACAAATAAACAAAAATCAGATGTTTCCTCTTTCAAATATTAGTAGTTATATATATAGAGAGATTTGTAATTTTATATTATTTGTTTCCTAGTATCCAATTTTTTAATATTAAATCTTTTATTGTTTTATTTAATGCCATTCTTTCATAGGTATATGTTCTTCCACAAACAAATAAGAATTCATCATCAGTATAATCTAACCATTCATGGCACTGTATTTTCAGCCATACATTTGCCTGTAGGCTGACTGACTACAAGGCACCGGACGTAAATTTAGTACTTTTTACAGAACTTACTCCAATCCACATTTTTTTTTTTATAAATATGAACGTAGAAATAAATGCATAGTATGAACTGTATAAATAATAAAATCATTTGGCCACTAGGATAAGCACCCTATTACAATATACAAGAGAAACTTTTTATTAGAATCGACTTCAATGTACCTATTAATAAAAAGAGTTGTAAACATTGTGTTATAATGAGTTATAATAATATGGGATATGCGGTGACATTTAATGCAAGACAAAGTGCATTTCCTTTTCATATGTGGTTGTTGTTAGCGCCAGGTATCATTATGCAAAATTTTAATGCTTTTATACTCGTGGTTTCTGAGTTATTGAATAATTTTTTTTTTTATTTTTTTTTTGTCCATGCTACTGAACATATTTTTAGTGCATCAGGTATATTGTTAACAGTTATGAGTTGCAATAACAAAATAAATAGAGATGTAGACTTTCATCAAAACTTTTTTTTTTTAACTTTCAACTTTTTGTTATTTTTTATTTTTTTTTATTTTCGAGTTAGCAACACACATGTTTTTTATAAGGACGAATCATTTAGCGGTCTCTTACATATTTTTTTAGAATTTGACCCTTTGACTATTTATATGGGTAGATTACGTATTTCAAATAATGAGCTTTTTGATCAACTTCAAACGAGAATTTTCATAATTTTTTTACACAAAAAGTATATGTAATAGACTGCTAAATGATACGTCATTATCAAAAAAAAGTAATGGGTGACGATATCTCGAAAACAAAAAAAAAAATTTACATAAAGTTTAAAAAAACATGTATTGTTGAAATTCTACGACTCAATAATTTATTTTGATATTGCAACTCATAAGTGTTACGAATAATAAACATGTAGTACAAAAAATGATTTAGTAGTTGATAGTATCGGCAAAGAAATATAAAAAAAATAATTATCACCTATCTCAGAAACCATGAGCAAGAAAGAGTTAAAATTTTGTACAGTGATTGATACCTGCTGTTAATACCAATCGCACATGAAAAGGGAATTATATTTCCTTTCGAGGGCACTTTCAGTATTCTTACCCGGTTATCCTCTTTTACTCTCAATAATCCTATTTTATGACAGCTGTCTTGTTTTGTGACATCAGAGAACGTACCTACATTTCGCCTTCGAGGAAATTGGTAAAAGTATTTTCACAGAAAATCTATGTCATTCACAACATAATGTACAATACCATGTTGATAATATACCCACATGCCGACTTACCGACACCACACAGCAGCTTTGAAAATTCTAGAATTTAAATAGTTGAAAATTTGCAGAATACCAGTGGTCGGGACATGCTCTGTTGTCACGACCTTTTACTGAGCGGAGATCATTTTGGTACCAATAGGTTGTTTAATTTTAAGTTTATTAGTTTTTTTTAAAGTTGTTGCCTTTTATTCACTTTTTTTTTTAAATTTTGTGGTGTCAAACAAACAATTTTATTATTATTAAAATATGACTCAAAATATAGGTACGACATATATTGCTGTTATTTTAAGGAGAAGTAAGAAAGTAATGCAAAGGCAGCATTTGCCGAAATAGATTAAATGAAATAACAAGATTTAAGAAATATGCTTCAATATTTATGTAGATAGGAAACTAAATAACACGAATCATGAAAATCACGAAAACGACTTCGCCAGCAAAGCTAAGGATTAAAACTAACATTTATATGTGGTGATAGAATGGTTGCATGTACATGTACTGTGTAAATAATATACTTTAAAGTAAATAACATTCGGGATGCATAAAGCTATTTCCCTGCAAATTTCCTTTAAAATAGAAAATAAACACGAAAATACTTTGTCAAAATCCAACTGTTACAGGAAACTGAGTTTGTCGTCAAATATAATTGACAAAATTGCGGGTATTGCCGGGATGCGCAACCTCAAGGTCCTCTCCCTCGGACGGAACAACATAAAAGCTATAACTGGAGTGGTATATCTTTATTACATTACATATTTAAAAAAATAACAACGTATCCGGATAAACAAACTTTAAGGCAGATGCAGATTTCATTATCTTTTATTCGAAAGATCTAGGACATCATTGCCGACGATTTTCAAATAGTCTATAGCACTCGTTCTAACATATATTATAGAAATCATAATATTACAATAATAAGAATAATAATAATAATGATATATGGAACAATCCACACAGCGCCATCTAGTTCCAAAGTAAACAAGTACTATGCTTATATTATGGGTTACTAGACAACTGATATATATACTTAAATATTCTCTTTTTATAATATATAATAATAATAATAACACACACAATCACAACAACGTCTAGGTCCCAAACTAAGCATTAGCTTGTATTTTGAGTACCAAGCGAAGACACCGCATACATATAACAACCAAGACCCGGTGCCAGTATTAATATTCATCATATAAATACTGACCCGACCTGAGCTTCGAACCCGGGACCTCCAGCTTCGCAGGCAGAGTCGCTGTTTACTAGGCTAAGCGGTCGTCACATATATAGATACTTTTACACCCATCAGACTCAGAACAAATAGACATGTAGTTGCACACAAATATTTGTCCCGGGTGGGGATCGAACCCACGACCTTTGGCTCCGCAGTTAGGGTCTCTAAACCACTCGGCCAACCGGTCAGTCAAGTGTCGACTTTGACAACAGTTTAAATAAATTTTGCCATTTGTTCTTCTATTGTAGTATTTGAGGCATTCTTAGATAGTGTGATCGAAATTCTGGATGCTCGATAACCTCACGTTAAAAACATATAATCCTACATTTGTGCAAAAAAAAAATATTTTTCAATCCTTTATTTTGTTTTACGTCTGTTTAACGCAAAGAAATATTCAAAAATGTTGTGATTCTATAGTAACAATTTTTTTTTATCGTTATGAAGGAAACCGTTGGTGATACACTGGAGCAGTTGTGGATAAGTTATAACCCAATAGAGAAACTAAAGGGCATTGGTGCTCTTAAAAACCTACGCGTATTTTATATGTCCAACGCCTTGGTCAAGGAATGGGTTGAATTTATGCGTCTGCAGGTCAGTTTCATTATAACTTTAGAAAATAAAAAGAATCATAGATTAGCTATACATCTGTAACTAACTAGTACAATTTACTTACCTGCCTTGATTAAATATCATTTATTTTAATATGAAGCTTTATGAGAATATGAAGCTTCTAACTATTAATACAAAGATGCACACAGGAATAAGTACATCATCATTGTAACAGTTACATCAGTTATTTTATTTATTTATTATTTTATTTATTTTTTATTTTATTTTATTTGTATGGAAAACCAACAGCATAAATTAACTTATTGACACACATAATTATTTTGTCTACCTACTATCACCGGCGGTTTTAGGTAGCATAATAATCAGGAAAGGCGTCTCATACATCGAAATCGTGCGCAAAATGTCAAACTCGGTCACCATGCTCAGTGATTAGACAAACCATTATGTCATTATAATTGTTTAAAACAAATATTTTGTTAATTTGCGCATGAAATGTTATTTCAGAAATTTTATTTTCTTTTCCAGTTCGAATTTTACACGTGGGTCACACAAAATTGTACTTAATAAAGATAATATTTCTGAACATCAATGTGTGTATATTTGGTTTGTGTTATGTGTATATTTTTTTGTTAAATTTTTTTGTCATAACACGGTATATCCATAACATCCATAATGATAGTATACTTTTCTTTGTGTTGACAGTAACTAGCCTAGATATAATTTCATCGAATTAATATTACTAGCGTATAGAAACGACACCACGAACTAAATGTTTGCGCCAAGCGTTGTTGCCGACCGGCAACAACTCATTCAGTCACTCGTCTATGCTCATCGCGACCGCGCGCCAAAAACGTGATTAAACAAAAATTCAAAAATGTCGTCGTGGGTGTTATAAACGTGAAAAATCATCAACTGCGAAGAAAAAAGATAGTGGCATAACTTATCGTCGGTAATTACTCAAAACAAAACTAAAACCATCCAAAACTAATTTTTCTACCTACATTATTTTCTACCGTTGCCGCCATACTTAACGCCATATTTGTTTTAACTACAAGTAATGTCACAACACGTAAAATACCTAGTTAAGACTTGTATAATACTTGCATTTCTGTGTATTCTACTGGAAACGAACCAAACATAACATGTAAGAGACAAGTATTATACAGTGTATTATATATGGTAGAAAATATGTGGTAGAAACAAGGTGATAGTGCCGCGCGCACAGATTTCGTTCGCGCCGTCAGTTCTAACTTCTACTAGTATATACTTCAGTGTAGGTATAATTTATACATACCTATATTTAGCAATATTTCCAAAATTGTAAAACTATTTTTGGATTGATTCAGGAATGCCTTGCTCTCCGTGACTTGGTGTTCATCGGCAATCCTATTTGCGATAACCAGCCCGATGTGGAGACGTGGCGTGCTCAAGCCGCCACCCGACTTCGTCAAATCGACAAACTGGACGGGATACCAATTCTCAGAGAAACGGAATAACGGACTACATACCGCATAAATTTTATTATTATTATAAACCGCAGGACATAATTCCAGAAACATTTGTAATAGGCCTCTTTTAAAGCCAAGGGAAACGGCTAGACATACCTACGTCCATTATTTTGAGTAATACTATACAAACGGCCATTTTATATGCAGTTAAGACGTCAAATTTAACCAATTTACTATCATTATTGAATATCTGTCTCTTAATAAGTCAATTACGCAGCTATTTCGACCGAAACGACGATCCTCGAAGTTGATACGGCGTGTTAGAGCCGTTATTGCGTGACACTTTGTGTGACAATGGACGACAACGCAACCGAGTGAGGCTTGGTGAGGAATTAAAGTACCTACGCCATTCGGGGGAATAATGCCCCAGCGGCATCACCTCCCTCACTCGACGGTTTATGACAGATTGTGACGCTGGCAACACTAATCACCGACATGCACGCCATCTATCTATTAGATGGCGCAACAAACACCTGAATGGCTCGAGTCAATTCTATTAATCGACAAATGATTGTGGTGGACAGTTTACGAGATAGTTTTCAAGAATTTTATCAGCTCCGATTTTAATGCGATAATAAAATAAATATACCTATATACCCACTTTAATTGATTACAAAGAGTTAACAGGTAGTGCGGCGAGTTTATCGTAAATCCTATTTTAAATCTTATTTAAAAATTGAAAGCGTTGCTAAAAATTACTGAATATGAACTTATATTCTTACAATGAATAGATATAATGAAAGGAATCTATGAGCTATAAAATGAATGTAATCGGTCGATCGTCTGGTATTTCCTGCGGAAATCGATTTCCCGAAGGAATAACGCACGGAAATGGAGGCCAGTATAATAAAAATGACCCCCTGTGAACATTAAAAAAGCTACTTTTTCTATAGCAAATTGTCGAAATCTTCATGTGAATGCCGCCCCATTGTCCAGCTCGCTTTACGATTCGTCATACGTCTCGAAGCCGACTTAATAGCCTGCTTAATTCGCGCCAAAAGGAAACGCGAAACTGCGGGGGGCGCCAGCACAGGCGGAAAAATCTCTCTCGTCGGGAGCGCGCCGATGCCCCGCATTGTGTTGCCGCTAATAAAATTTAATGATGTAAACGGATAACGCGAATTTATCTAACTCAGAAGTGCGCAAGGGAGCTCGTCGCTTGGGGGAAATCAATTAAGAACAATATATCAGTTGTGGAGCAAATTGTGTTATTGTCCCGTCATTCGATATTATTGAACTCCGGCCGGGCAGATTACAAGCGACTTGAAATGTTTTAGAAAGCATCGATCTAATTAGAACGGCGAACGTTTACTAATGTAATGTAAGTTAACAATATGTAATATCGATAAAACGTTTTTAATGTCTTGCAAGTACAAACGACAAACGAAGCAAAGTGACAGATTACAATAGTAAATAAAAAGAGAATGCAAACAAAGTCACGCACTCACAATTTACGTTCACTATCATAAATTGTTTCCACTGTTTGGTATCAATTTATTTTAGACATTATAGTGAGTGGGAATTACCGCGCAGGTATGTATGAGGTGTCGCGCGGCAGCGTCGTTCGAATTGGATTTAATAATAAATGAATTGATGGCGCATTGTGTGCACAGCGTAATGGACCGATAATCGCCCGCCCAAATAGAAGTAACTCTGTTAATCACAATGAGACCACTCGCACGCAGTTGTCCCCCCGCTTACCGCCGGCACCTACGAGCCCTTCATTATTTAATTATTAACACTACAATCGACCCAATTTTGATTTCTATTTGACATTTCGGTTAGGCGCACGTAGCCTCGGGGAGGCGGCCATTTCCCGACATCTGTCCCCGAATGTGTTGCTAGCTATAAAATTCAATTTCCCCGATCGGCTAGCTCGGCACATTTATTATTCATAGACCGATAGGTGGCCGTTCGTTGGCAGATGTGATGTTTTACGTGAAGGAATATCAAAAAAAATATGATTTCGGCATAAAGCGCATTGATAAGGGTCGTGAATTTTATATTAAACTCTCTGTGGATTCGATTTAGATATTTTGAGGAGGGTCCTGCTTTCGTTTTTCACTGTCTTATTCATTCCGCAACTTCTGAGCTAAGCCAATTTTATTTCTCGAAAGTAGTCTGGTCGCATATAGGAATATCAAACACAATCGAATCGAATTTTCATCGATGATATCCGTTCCGAAAAGTTATGTATTTTTCATGAATCTATACTGAAAGCCGATCAGCTTTGAAAAGGTGAGAAGGCATGGGGCGGCTTTCAATGACTACATTGAAATTCTTGGAATTAATAAATAATGTGTAATGGCTTTATTTGTCGGTAATATCTGTGTGATTATATTTCGTCTTACCTACAGCATTATAAGTCTTGAGATGAAGAATATGGTAGTTACAATTATCTTAATAAATATCGTTTCTTAAAGAAATATTTAGACTCCAAAATTTAATAATTCAAGAAGCCCAAGTTATTCCTACTACTACAACGTAATAGATAATCCTCACTTGGGAGTGGTCTCGTAGTGACCACTAAAACCGTCAGTAAATCAATCCATATTGTAGGTAATGTGCAATCCATTTGGCTGCTCGTAGCTTAATTGCTGTTAGCGCCGCCCAATGGTCGCCCGAAACGCACCGCCCGCCCTAAATCTGCGTTTGAACCACACGCGCTCAGTTAAGCCGACTTGACTCTTTAGCCTATTCGGCTTTAATGGCTTATTTTCTAGCTCACGAGATGTAGCCGCGGCTAAAGTGCGCGCGGTTACTCCACTGAAAGGCGGAGAAAGTGGCTTAAGTGCTTTCTCTATTATGCTTAAGGCCGTTCGTGAAAAGGATAATTTTCAACAGCGAGCACCGCCACCCCTCGTAGTCAGACTTGTGTGGATCGCGTTTTTTAATTTTCTGTTTTTATTGTCTTTCTACTACACGAGAAAGAATTAAGCATTTACTTGTAGATTAAAATATACGACAATAAATTATAAAGTATATAATTATTATCAGTGTTTAATTACGTATTAACTTAAAATATTTTATTGTGTTTGCTTCTGTAATACTATTATTAATAATTTTACTGTTATTTTTAATTAAATAAATGAATGCACTAAAACATGTTATTGAACACTGAGGCATAATGTATTACAATTGTCGAGTGTCCATACTATTCCGAACGTAAGCCAGATAATATATTTTTAAGTTGGGTAACCTATTGTCGCGCGGCAAGCGGCGAGGGTCGCGAAATAAAGCTTTTCCAACAAACAATAGTTCCGGCCCTTTGTCGGGCTCCGAGTTAAGTAAACATTAGTAGTTGAGGGCATTGTGTGCGCTCGCTGTACCGCCCCGTACCGCCGCACCACCTAAGAGGTTACGGCCAGCTAACTCGCACTTGTCCCCTCATTACCTTTTGTCTTTTTTATTTGTATACATTTTTCTTTGTTTCGTCTTGGGCATCCATTCAAATTATAAAGATGGATATACATATATATATAACAACACAGGTGAAGTTTGCTACTTACAATTTTATTCATTAAAATTAAATAATAACTAATTATTCTTCATAAGAAGCGTTACAATAAAACGAAAAGCCGTAAGTCACGAACGTACCATAAATAACAACTGTTTCAACATTAACACCTATTTTCCATAACAGCCGATAAACCAAATTTAGTTTTCATGTTTCGCACCCTCCCGTTGCTACTTATAATAAGCAATGATCAATGGAGAGTAATCCTATTGTGTCTCTACGCAGACAAAAACCCATGTCTGAATTATTCCGCTACGCTCTCGCGGCTAATATCTCCATTACATTAGTAGCGCGCATTGTCGACGCGCCGCCTACGCCAAAGGATTACCGCCGCGCTGAAACTTTGACAGTTGTCGAACCGCAGATAAAGAAAAGCGAATGCGTTTCGAAATTCGAATAATGGCTTGTGTTTAAATAATTTAAGTCACTAGCAACACGCAATAACGGCGTAATTTCGTCGACGGCGCGGCGCGGCACTGTACGAGGTTCGGCTCGAAGCAGTGCGCCTCGGGGCAATAAAATTAATGAAGCGTGGAGATGGGACCATTTTACTTGTATTATTCGTCTCCTGCCGAGCTACGGCTGGAGCGAATGTCCATTAGTTCTGTTTTAACATGTTAGCGAGGTTGAAACGTTGTAAATACGATTTTCTTCACAGAGAGGGTGGGAAAGTGGTTCGAGTGATTCGATGGAGCGTTTACTTTGGATAGTTTTGATCTTATCTTCCAGATAAACCCTTTTAAACATCATACAAAAATCGAAAATGTATCGGATGTGGCATTAAGATTTAAATTTCGAATATAATTTCATTATAGTTTATTATGTAATAGTAAGTAGGACGACTTCTCAATAATAAAAGCTATCATCACACATAACTACTATGTGTGACGCATCACTATTATTCGAAATCGATACAAAACAAAATCACGTCAAAAGCGGCTAATGTGTTAGAAACAACAAATCTGCGAACAATGGATGTATAACACTATACGAGTATTATTGGGGAATGGATTTGATATGGTAACACAACGCTTTGGCAAAGCGAATTGAGCATTTGCTCGTGAGCATCAAGTTCGTTGTGATATTATCTAAATCCGCGTATTTTACTATAATGGTACTATTGCAGTAGATACGGACCACACTACATACATACCTCGTTCCAAGGCTTATTCATCATATAAACAGCTTTTGTCTAATGTTCTGGGATTTCTATCCGTAGTAATAATGATAGCGATCAACGCTTACCATTCCAAAGTTTAAGAGGAGATGAGTTTGCAAATAGTCCTTCTTTGAATCACACTGTGTTTGATATATTGAATCATGCATTTCAATTAGGTAACTTTTCATTAGAAATGTACTCTGTAGCCTTTAGTTTTGCAATTTTAGAGTTGATTGATTTGAAGAATTGTAGAATTTTGGATTTCAAAATCATTGTAAAATAAAACCAGCAGCGTTAGGTACTTACCGAATTCTTACATTTGACTTGTTAATCTTTGAAAGATATTACAACAGTTTTTTAAACAACTGTTTTCTTGGTAGAGCGCAGCCGCATGGAACGTCGGCACGTATATGGAAACCCTTCTAGTATTCAGAACCTCAGCACTTCTGAGCTGCGGGAGGTTTTATGCTATTAAACACGTAGTTTGATAAATTCAGTGCTACTCTGCGTTCAGTTCTGTAATGCGAGAGGCTTTAGAAGCGGAATACTAGCCTTATGGATTTGAATTCATACCGCTACTCAGACTAAAATTTGGTTTATAGGTTTAACAAAATTAATATAAAAAATGAGGAAGTAATTGTTTTCGTGACAAATCGATTACAAAACTATTTTAAATCAAAACAAACAACAGAGCGATGCGCATAATATCGCTTTTTCTCGGCACGAGCCGTTTGCGATCTGAGGAGTATAGCAAAGAAATCCCTCCCGCGCGTCAGGCTGCATCTATATACTTTTATGTATCTGAGTAGAAGAAGCGTTTTAATTATAAAGTCTTGAATACTACATCGAAAACCATACCCGAATATAGATCGTTTGCAACGCTGAGTAGTGGAATGGTTTAAGGTAACTTTCTGTGAGTCAATGTTAGTAAACCCTCCCGCAACTCAGAACTTGGATTCTAAATACTGGAAGGATTTCCATATACACTACGTAGGCATTGGATAACCATGCATTAATTCCCGTGCCCTATATTCTGCCTCCTTGTATGGCACATTTCTTTCAAATTGGTCTCTTTGATATTCGACAGGCTTAATCCAAGGTAATTAAAATCAAAATCTAAATCTTAAACCCAAAATCCTCCAATTCCTCCAATCTACCCTAAAATGGTACTTGTAAAACTAGCTGTCAACGGAAACCTCTATGGCAAGTTTAAAAATATCTGTTGGTTAATATGGAAGCTCTCAATTGCTCCAATGTCTTCATTAGCTCTAATTCCTTCATTTACTCTTAATACTCCATTTGCTAAATTCCTCCATTAGCTCTAATTCCTACATTTCTTTTTATTCCACTATTCGCGATAATTGCTCTATTTGCTCCAATTCCTCCTTTTGCTCCAATCAGCTCTAGTTATGAAACTGGAGGTTAAAGGAAAACTTACTTTGTATAAAATATCCTTAAACAGTGTCGATCTGTTTATTTTACTGTTCTGTATATATGCATATCTAAATAAAATAAACAGGGAGGAGTCAGTGGAAGGAATACCTATTTAATTTATTGTTTTTGACTTTCAATAAGTGTGTGAAACATTTTTTTTAATTAAAAAAAAATTACTAACTTCACCTGTCATAGGTCTATAATTGGTGCACGATTTTCTTTACACTAAATAAATTACACCCCTACTCGTATTCGAAACTTTGATTTAATACGTATTCGACAAACACTTTGCAGATTTTTTTAATAATTTATTTAAGAACAACCCTAACTTATTATTATTCTTTTTATAGCACATTTTAAACTCCAATTTTTGGTCTATGTTGCAGCCATATGAGTTAATAGTTAATATCACAAAAGATAGTTGTTTTTTTTATTGGTATTCCATCTGTATAGCCCACAGTTGTTGATCGAGGTGCTAAACCGTCGCATGTCCATTACGCGAACATTTGTTACCTCTATTAGCATATCAAACAACGTTATCAGATGTAACCGCCACTCGACGCCGCCGTACAAACAAACAATAACGCGATTAATTCCACAGCCACTGTACACGACGAGATGGCATACAGCTTAATCCAGTATTAAATACTGATAGTAATCATTCGAATTGGGAGCACAAAGTATCGGTTATCTACAATATTAGAGGGTTTATATATATTTTTATTTTAAAACTTGTGGACGTCCTCGACTTCGCCTGCGCCTCGTGGACTAATAAACTAGTTGAATAAACTTTAATCATCGATTCAACTTTAACACAAATCATGTTAATGCCGTTGTTAAGACGTAGGTACTTATTAAACCGAAGCTAGTTTGTTACTTTTTAATACAATTTAATTCTTATTATTCTTATGTATATATTATATATACATAATTATTATGTATATATTATGTATATATATTATAATATGACGACCGCTTAGCCTAGTGGGTAGCGACCCTGCCTGCGAAGCTGGAGGTCCCGGGTTCGAATCCCAGGTCGGGTCAGTATTTATATGATGAATATCGATACTGGTACCGGGTCATGATTGTTATATGTATGTGGTGTCTTCGCTTGGTACCCAAAACACAAGCTAATGCTTAGTTTGGGGCCTAGACGTTGTTGTCATGTATACGTTATTATTATTATCTTAAGCCGTAAATTTTTAAAGCATTTATATTTCTTTTAAGTTTTAACATTTTGCAATTTACAATATTAGGGCTACCTATATACCACTATTATGTACCTACCGTACGTACGTACCTATACATAATTTTCGTAAAATTTTCGTTTTTTTTTTTTAAACGAGTAACAATCAATATTGCCTCATCTGATAATATCACCGTACCATACATAATACGTCCTGTCGTCCTCCCTCACCCTTTTGCTGTAAGGTAAAATGATCTGCAGTGATAGAAGAGCTAAGCGAGCCACCGCCCGCGCCGCCCGCCGCAGCGACCAGCCGAGATAGGATCGCGTGGTGCCTAATGGCTGTAACAACTTTATCGGAGATTATTAATGATTTTAATATGAAAGAGTATTAAATGATCGTAATCTACACTAGCGTTTGATGTTAAAAACTGTTCTTATCACGTTTTTTGTCGTAATTATATTCAAAGTGCTTGCAGATTTTAATTCTTTAATTTTCTAATGCAAATAAAATTTCCTTATCTTTGTGTTTTATATTATTTCTAGAGTTTATAACACTGGCTTGTTATGACGAAACGAATCCCGTTTATTTTTAATTATATTGCTAGTAAATTACGTTATAAGATATAATTAAACTCCTGGCAATATGTTTTTTGTATAGGTACGCCTATAATTTTATTAGCAGAAGGGAAAATTTAGATTTTTTTGTACTGAATTATATACCTATTGTGTCGTGATAGCCCAGAGCACAACGAACCTGTCTTAAATTTATAAGGCCCCACAGGGCCATGGTTCGAATCCGGGCGTGTACCAACGAGTTTTTCTGACTTAAGTACACAATATCACTGACACCGTGCTTCGGAGGGCACGTTAAGCAGTCGGTCCCGGACGCTGTCAATAGATGGCGGTCGTTACAGTTCCCAACCCGCAGTGGAGCAGCGTGGTGGGCTTGACCTCAAAGCCCCCCTCCTCACCCTGGGGGAGGCCTAAGCCCCTGCAGTGGGGTGGGAATGGGCTGATGATGATGATGATGATGATGATGATGATATACCTATTAATTTCATACAGAACTTTGACCTTAGACTACTCTATGCCTCAGGACTGATAAAACTACCCTATCATATCGATTCGGACCAACTTTGATCCAATGAAATTAAACGAACGACGACTGACACTGTAACAACCAGCTTGTGACCCATCCACGTTATCTGTCAATATATCAAGTCAAATATATTTCTTTGTATATTTTATTGTACTTTATATGTTATAATAAATGCTTTTATTATTATATATATATAAAAAAGGTGACGGGTTATTCGCTTAGGCCAAGTAAAATATCAAACAGGTGTCCATTACAGGTAAGGGGCCATGCGATGGGGATTGGGGAACTTGGAAAAGCATGTCCCGTGGTACTACTGCATGTGCAATAGTGGAAAACATCTTTCGTTGATAATAATGTGTTATTAACGTAAAATAAAACATAAATCTATGCTTATAAGGACGAAAGATTTGATTTTTCATTTATTTGTTACGGATAAACTCAAAAACTACTTAACTTATTTTAAAAATTCTTTCACTTGTAGAAAGTTCCATTGGCAGCAAATACACCATGGGTTAATTTTTTTAATTTCAAAAAGCTCTCCGCCTGTGGCTCCGCTCGTGTAGACTACACAGTTGTACCGGGACCGCTATAATTTTTCGAATAAATACAGTTTATAAACTGAAGAGTGACATAGGCTATTTTTTATTCAGAAAATCATGTAGTTCACGCGAGCGCAGCCGCGGACGGAAAGCTAGTATCATATCTTTTTATGAAGTTGAATTATAATCTTTTTCAGAATTCTATCTATATTAATGAATAAAGTTCTTGGTATGTTTGTGTGTATGTTTATGACGATTCAACTTAATAATTATAGAACGGATTTTTATGAAACTTTTTAAACGGTACCTTAGGATACTATTATATGTCATAAAATGTTTGTTCGGATTTAAATTTAAAAACTGTTTGGATTATTTTATTTCGAGTTTTTTAAATGCTTCTTAATCATAAAAGTTTTGTAGACTGTAGGTATGTTTCACGGGTATGTACGTATAAGAGAGGCCCACGCCATGCAGCCCTACAAAAGTATCTCCGTCGTGCACAACAAACTCGGCATTCAATAACAATAGAAAAACTATTTCCCGAAATAAATGGTACGTGAGCGGACATAAAACTATGTCTTTCGGAAAGCTTGAATTTCAATAGTACTAGTATTTATGTAATATCGACGTACTTTAGTGAGCACTGAACAGGTTTCGTGTACCTACCTACGTTAAAATATTAAAATTTATATGTCTTTTAATTTTTATCGCCACCGTTTTTTTTTACTAACCCTTTAAGTACAACCGATAAAGTTTTACAAATTATTATTTGGTTTTTAAACAATTAGTTAATAAACATACAACATATCTAATGACCGTAATTAGAAAGAAGTTGTTTTTAAATATGCTCTTTAAATACCAAAATCCCTTCAATGAACTTGGCTATAAATTTTCTGCTACCTTTGCTCTTTAAAAGAAATGACGTGCTTAAGATAAGCATATGCATTGACGTACTGTATTTTATCACCTCTAATGTTATTATCCATGATTGTCATAAGTTTTGTTTTTCCCATGTTCATGGTAAGAACGACTATTTTACTCATCGCATCTACTTCTAGTAACATTTTTTACAGAGTTTTAGGATTATCCGTCGCTTACCAAATCGTAGACGATTTAATAATATTGACATTTATAGTCTAGCCAACATCAAGCCAACGTAACTTTCTAACAAATAAATGCATTTCCGCATTTACCTTACTTTACGATACTGTATATGAATAAATAGGTATAAACAATTTTACTAACATATTATTTCACTTTAAGCCAAAAGTCTTTAACATGGGTTAACATGACACAGTGTTTGTTTCGTCGCTCAAGGCTGGTTATAAACTAATATATTTATTTTTTGCTGGTCAACCTCGACGGTGTAGGTTATAATTTTGTGATAATCGAAATTATACAATCACGCGTATTTGGAGATGAGCACGAATGATGTGTGAGTGACCGGCACGCGAGTGCGCGGAAGTCGACGCTCGCTTTGCGCGGGAGACGTCTCCAAGGAAGTGATTTGTCAGGGCCGCCCCCTCTCGATTGAATAATTCAAATAATCGAGGTATTTATATGTAAATGCCGGACCGCATCTCCATACGAAAGGCCGATCGGTACATAAATTTTTGGTAGGACGACGAGAAAACTGCGACGCGCCGACGATCTGATTTATTCGTTAAGTTTTGGTAAAAGTCGCGCATCAGGAACTATTTACCTAATCAGGTTTGCATTGGAAAGCGGAGGTCGCGTTTTCGGGACCGCCGCTGTTTACGTTGCCCGAAAAGATTTTATGGTTAAACTTCTCCGAGGAAATTATCATTATACCCACTTTTTCTGCCATCACGATATTCACAAAAAAGTATACTTATTCGCAGTAAATGGAAAAAATTTCATATGAGACAATAAATATGCTAGACCTGGGCATCGACAACAGATTTATGAACTTGCTAAGTGGTGTTAGTAGTGATCCCGTTACGGATTTACTGATAAGTGTTATCAACGAAATTCTGTACATAAATATGTTGGAGGGATCGTGATGACGAAATGCGGGTCGAAGACTCCGATCGAACCCTAACAAGTCTCAGAGTGGAACTCTCCGACTAGCAACAAGAGCATGCCACAGAAATCATTCTGGTACGAGCTTAGCGACGTCGTTTAGCGATCGCTCTGTCCGTATTTGCTAACGCTGTTTAAATTATGCATTAATTATTTGTAATGTAATAGTTACAACGGAATAAATTTGTCTGTGAATATTAGTAGATAATTCTATGATTGGATCCAACTGTAGGAAACGATTAGTTTCGATTAGATAATAGATATATTAATTTCGATTGGATTATGAGTCCAGAAATTATGACTGATTCTGGTTCTGAGACTGGTAAGTGGTCAAATCTACGATGTTCCTAAAGCTATACTTGCCTGAAATCCCCATTTTTACCGCCCTTTCGACTGCCCCGTGCATTCAATCTTACCTGTATATATACCATCCTTGCCATAATATTCAAATTAAATAGGTAGTTATTTAGTTTTTCTTAGAAATCTGCTTGAAATTTGAGAAATTTGATGTCGTAGGTATATAACATGCAAGAGGATCCTGAAGAGGAGATGAGTATAGATAATATTAAATATTTACTTAATGTTCCTGCTAAACCTGTTCTTGCTATTTCAACTTATTATTTGTGTCAAAAAATAAAAAAAAATTAAACCGTTTTAAAAACCTGTAATTTAATAAAGGATTTTCAAGCAAATAACTCTATATAGAGGCCACATTGCATTTTTTCTGAAATTACGCATCACTCATAGAGTTTTATTGTAGACCCTATCATCATCTACAGATATTCTACACACCTGGTTACATAGTCATAAAAGCATATGTGCTGTAGTCTATTTACAATAGCAGCTTTCCCCGCGTATCAAATTTATTTTGGAACCATTTTTAACACTGGTTTTTTGAAATTGGTATGTTTAAATTGCATTTTTTCGTAACAAAAAAAAACTATTCTTTTTTAAATCTGCTTCTTGTAACTAAACACTCATACTTAAGACATCAAGCTCAAAATAATATTTGTGAAAGCATAAATCTTTTGTAATTGGTGAGATCAAAAGTTGAAAAACTCATTTATGTATATTGGACTATGAGTGTTACATCCGAGATATGACACAATTACAAATAATATATGATTTGTAAAATAAACAAGTAGATGGGGCGGGCAGATCGTAATTGTGGAGGCGTCATAACGAAATTCCTGAGGGTCGCGCCCCATCCCTCTGACTACGCTTTTACACTGATATTACAACACGCATCATTCCCTATATATACAGAGTGTATTTTCTAAAATGGGACAGTGTATGCGTATCTTTGAAAACGGTATTTAGAAACCTCGTCTCTTTTTTGAAAAAAAAAAAATGAAATTTGCATATTTAATTTTTGTTCGAGTGCGATCTTCGCGATATAAGTAGTGAAATTTGTGAAGATTTTTATATCAGTAGACTCCTTTTTTTATTCGGAAACAAATCATTCTATTGGACCTAAAACATTCGAACACGAGAAGTTGGTTAAATTTTGAAAAAAAAAACTGTTTTTAAGTCATACAATTAAGTAAGCGCAAAGAATTAGTAAAATTTTAAGAAAATAAAAAACGACATAGTTTGTTCATACGTAAAATTTCGGAGCGATGGGTGATGAATGTTGTTCATAATATTTTTAATACACTTGCTGTTAATACGGTCTTCATGAAATCCTTTTTACTTTACACCAATCACAAACGAGCATTCTGTATATGTGACGCATGCGTAAATCGCGAAATGCAACCCACTCGCGCTCTTAGTTCCCGCCTTTACATTTTAAAAATCTACCTGATTTTAATCGTGAATGTATTAAAAAACGTCGTATAATGCTCGTACGCAGTAAGCTGGCTATTATAGCCATCGGTTTAATATAAACATCTCGACTATAATATGCAGCTTACCGTACTTGCATCATAATATACTATTAACACAACTATTTTTTAATTCTTCTCATGTGTTATATCTATTTTGTACACGTCATTTTTTAAATAGCGCCATATAAAATACTTCAAAGGCGTCATATCTAGAGATCGTGGCGACCATTTTTTAGGTTTGTGCGTGCTCTCTACAGCTCTCTCTCACTCTTCGGAGCTTTATACAAATGAATTATTTTTTTGGGTTTATCTAAGGGAAACTTGTCAAGTTTTTCGAGCACTTGAAACATTATTTCTTGAAATTTTTTTATAAATGAACTGCAAAAATTGTAACGTCTGATACCGTACACAAACAATTGAACGAAAATCGAACTTGATTGCGAGACTTCGTCGTTCTTAAAGGATTGCTTTGAGACCAGTAGTGATTATTTTTAATTTCGCCATCAACATAACATTAGTAATTATATGGTTTTAATCAATGATTTGATATTTTTTTACTGTTGACTGTGAATGGTAATTACGGTATATAAATACTTCGATAGCCGTTGTAGTTGCTTCTCGTAAATTATAAACTAAATTATACAGTATCTTGGGATCGGGGACTTCACGTTGTGTCCCCGCATAGGTACGCCTCAATCATATCAATTTCTCTAAATTAGATAACGGCATGGTGAATTTAAAGAAAACAAAAAGTCGAACAAAAATAAATGTTAATGAAATTTTTTTTAGGATTTTAGGTTAGTATTTACTCAAGTTTTTACCAATGAATTATTACATCGATTTATTTATTCAGCGCTAAAAATGGTCATCACCACAATTGCACATAGTCCGCAAATCGTCGCATAAACAACTCTATATGGATGTGCACATAGCCTTAGCAGTCTTGGTTTTGTTTTTGTTCATATGAGATTTGACCCCGTTTGACCCCATTTTGGCCCCATTTTGGCCCCATTTTGGCCCCATTTTGGCCCATACAAGGTGACAGCCGATCTTACTTGCTGTCTTTATTTACTCTATGAGTGGCACTGTATTTTCACGCAAGTTTCATACATGAAAAAATTATGTATGACATGGAAGGTACCAGAATAGTTCTCTGCCACGAGAGAGGGTTATGATTATGAGCACGATTCCTAATTTGTGTATTTATCTATTATAAAAATGTAGACTCTGTACATACGATTTTTTTGCTACATATTTTAAATAAGAGTAATGTTTTCATTTATTTCATCGGCTCCTTTTCTTTCTTGATAAATATATCCATTTTCAGGGTCCCGTAGCCCAATGGCAAAAAAGGGAGCCTTATAGTTTCGCCATGTCTGTGGTTTTTCTCGAAAACTATTGGCAATATATAGATGAAATTTCGTGCCGTGTGTCGTGATAGCTCAACGAACCTGTCTCAAATTTATAAGGCCATACGGCCATGGTTCGAATCCGGGCGTGTACTAATGAGTTTTTCTGACTTAAGTACATAACTATCACTGACTCCGTGCCTCGAAGAGCATGTTAAACAGTCGGTCCCGGTTGCTGTCAATAGATGGCGCTCGTTACAATCCCCAGCCCGCAGTGAAGCAGCGTGGTGAATTTAAGCTCCAAGCCCCCCTCACCCTGGGGGAGGTGAAGTGCAGTGAAGAAGATGAAATTTGGAAGGTAGATGTAATCTATGAACCGCTACACGACGACGTAGTGAAATTAAGAAAAATTTTTTTTGGGATAGGTCACCACACATGTAGCTGTAGTACGAAAAAAAAATCGTCGTGTATTAACGCGAGAGGTACCAAACGATGGGTCTTAAAAAATGATATCAAGGTTTCAAGCATTTTTTTTTTATTTAAGTCAACAGTTGTTGAGATATGCACATCTAAAGTCCTAATTTTTGTTAAAGTCATGTGTCGACCCCCCCCCCCCCCTCTACCAGCTAAACCGTTGTTTTTAGATATATTGAAAAAATTTATGACAGGAGTAGGTATATAGGTATAACGTAATTAAAAGGAAAACTATCACAGCCAACTAGACTGTATTATTTAATGAGTAATAGATTAACTTATAAAATGGACTTTTATAAGTAAACTAGCGGCCCGTCCCGGCTTCGCACGGGTAGTATTCGTTTCTCATAAGAATCACTTTTTTTATCTCAGTCTTGTCTCATTCCCGTTCTTCCTTTCATTTTTTCGTTCCCATCGCAAAAATACTTTATTATTTCTGTTCTTGGCCCTAGTGTAGCTTCGTTTTCGTTTCCATTCTCATCAAAAATAACTTTTTTATCTCCGTCTTAACTCATTCCCGTTCTTCCCTTTCCCGTTTTTGTTCCCATCGCATAAATATTTTATCGTTTCCGTTCCTGGCCCTGGTCTCATTTCCTTTTTGTTTCCATTCTCATCAAGTACAACTTTTTTATTTCAGTCTTAACTCTTTCCCGTTCTTCCCTTTCCCGTTTTCGTTCCCGTAACACAAATATTTATCGTTTCAACAATTTCTGTCAGTCTTAATTAAATAAATTACACTTTTGCGAAATAATATTTAGTTATGCAATTATTAAATTACTAAAATGGCTATTAAAAAATAAGGGTTGATCGTAGAAGGGTGAAAATTGAGGATTGTATGTATTTTTGTATGTTGTATCATAAAAAAATAGAAATTAAAAATTTTGTCTAAAAAAAAAAATTTAGGGGTGGACTACCCCTAACATTTAGGGGGATGAAAAATAGATGTTGGCCGATTCTCATAGATACCGGATAAGCACAAAAAATTTCATCGAAATCGGTCAAGCCGTTTCGGAGGAGTATGGCAACGAAAACTGTGACACGAGAATTTTATATATTAGATATTTTGTAAAAATTCCACTAAATTACAGATAGCGTTTAGCCAAAAAGCGTAAACTAGATGCATTTTATCTTTGTGATGTTATTGTAGAAGATAATTTAAAAAATAAACATCTTATGATGAAAACTACATTGTACTATCAGTGCACTCATGTTATTATTTTTTGGATTAGCCAGAGAGGATCGAGCGCCTTTTAAATAATGGAATATATTTATACAATAATTCTTAAATTACATAATAATAACGATTAATGGTTAAGTTCGATTAACGTCGCGCTCGTTTTTTTTCTATTGTATGGTGGTATGGAACCCTTCGTGTGCGGGTCCGATTCGCACTCGGCCGGTTTTATGTTTAAAATATGATATTTCATATACTAACTGCTAATTAGCTACTGATAGTATTGCCGGGAACTGTTTTCTAGAAGCAACTCGATATTTTTAATCTTTCTATGTCGTCACGTTGGTAAAGATTGTAGCTGACGTACTTAACTAAATTCGCAAATTACTAGTTTCTAATATAGTCTAGAAAATATTCGCCATCAAGATTTCGCTAATTCATCACACGCTGACTCACTGATGATCAAAATTCTAGGGTACGAGTACTTATAACACACTTATAAAACTTGTTTTATTTTTATTTTTAATATTCACAAAGAAAAGAAAGAAAATAGTCTAAAATCATATGAACTTATTGAAGTGAAAACTTTGTTTTAAATACATTTCATACGTTTTTAAACCTTTGATTTCAAAACAAGGTATAGTCGGAGAGCCCGTCGCGGATTATATTTACGATGTAGTCTCAAAGAAAAAAAGAAAATAATATTGGTCACAAAAATAAATAAGATCCCCCATCAAAAACTTCCTTGTAAAAATTAGCCAAGTCTCGCAACCATCTCGCAACACTTTCGCTGCAAAAAGTTTTGCGATCTCCAAGGAAAGCTAAGTTATACGTTCTATATTCGATTTAATTTTATTTGTAACTTGTACTTTTTTAGTTGCAATCACGAAGCATGAGGATACACAGTACTGTGAGATTATACTTTTTAGTCGTGGAAAATAAATAAATAGTTACAAATTTAATAAAATCAATTCCTCATCACGCGCAGCGTAGCCTGCCGCCATGCCACATAGCCTATAGAGGAGAATATTCTTATGGAAATTATTTAATCAAATGATTGGAGCTACGGTCAATGAATGTAGATTATTAATATTGCAATAAAGCAAAAGACAAGGCAACTTTTAATCTCACCGGGAAATGGAATAAGGCACGCGCATGGGCGCGGTTTTACATTCTCAATTCCTGTACAAGAACAACAGGAGCTGAAAGGATAGACGAAAGAGAACATAGTTAACTTTTACTGCGGTTAAATATCTTCTCTCTTTGGAAAATGGAAAATACCTATATGCACGTGAAAACGCTGATAGTTCAATCCACAGAAAGGATCTCAAAACCTCAACTGATCGATCAGTTTACTTAAATTGACCGAAATACGAAAAAGTGTAGGTATGTCCGATTTAGGCCCACTACTGTCACTCAGACCCCAAGATCCTTACCTCAGATTATACGAACATGCGTAGTCCACGCATGCGAAGTCACGAACGGCCACTAGTTAATGTATGTTTTTAAACGGACCTTAACTATATGATACTCTACTACAATTTAATAAGTAGATGCATAAAGTAAACAAATTTGACAGCAGCGTTTAATTCGTATTTGTATTTTTATGAGTAGATATATAGTAAACAATAGTTATTAATATGAAACTAATACAGTGCGTAGTTTCGTATGGCAGTAGTGTCAGCCATTACCGTCGGTGGCGTGTACGTCATTAATCAAACTGACTGCGAGTAAAGTGTTAATAATCGGTCGACTGCGTTCGCCGAGTGTTTGCTTACTCTATTTCCGCATTGAGAGCTAGCGATACAATATTAATCCAATACTGTACTGTGTATAAAAGAAATAAAGCGAGATAAATATTAATTTTTAATATAACGATATACAAATGTATTAAAAACAAAAATAATACATACGTAAAGAAAATTTTATCTGATAGGTACAAACAAAATGGTTGCCACGCACAGATTTTCTTGTCCTGGCATAAGGTAGCCACGACGCTGGTCTTCTGTGAGAACCATGAAGCTTGAGGGAGCGCCACCGAACCATGTAAAGCAAAGACAAGTGATAAACTTACACGAAACATCTATATTTTAATTCGTGTCTAAAGATCAAAGTCCAGTATTGACCCACACTATTGATTTTGTTTTAAAATAAAATGACTGGCCTTTAAAATGATCAATATCAAAAATTACGCGAAAATACCTTTCATTTCGATATTGTGAATTTTCTATTACGCGGGGTTTGATAAACTCTGAAAAAAAAAGTAGTGAAATTGCCATGAAGTAGATATAACATCCAATATACGCAACGAAATAAACTGAAATCGAACTATTTGTTAGACCTTACCACAGATAGCGCTATGTAACTAGTTATTACCTTTTACAACAGGTAGCGCTATCAAGAAGTCTCTTGAATAAACTTTAATTTTTTACAAAAAAATATACGTAACATGTATTATTTCGGAAAAATAGGTATAACTTGAATTAAAAACATTCGAATTCAACTGTGTAAAAAAAATATCGACACATGTATAAATTTTTATAGGTATATAATAATAACAATTGTTTATTTTAGACTTTACAGTCCATATATGAAATACACAATATTATATACACTATATACATAATTAGTAAAAATAATTTATCATTCAATTATCTAGGATTCACGAGGTTTTTTTTTGCAAACACATATAAATGTGTTTTTGTCCAATATTGCATGATCTGTGAATCATAGTCTAATCTATAAGCAAATAACTGCAGGCAGATGTTAGTGCTGGCACGAACTCGGTGCATCAGAGACGCTATTCTTTTACGCAGTATCGCCGAGTAACTGTCTATTCTTGCATCAGCAAACATTCCTGATGCGCTACAGAAGCACGGCAACCCCCCCATCGCCCTGACCGCATGATATCTATGAAAGCTCGATTTCTTCAAAATATATTTTATAATACGCAATAACAATGAACGTAATAAACGTATAATACTTAATCACAATATATTTCAATTTGTGGCAACTTATAGTCACATAGTAATAACTTGGGTCTTTGCATATGGTCCATGGGTCATTAATACCTAATATCGAATTAAAATCTACCTTTCCAATCTGATTTCAATATTTATTGATATCGCGAAAGCCTTTAGTACCTAAACGTAGTGCGTTTCGAGTTTGCTTTCGAGTGCGACAAACGAGACACGCTGTTATAAGTGCAGATATTTGTTTTTCAATCGACCTCACCGAGCTTATTTTATGCTTCTTCCATAGGGGGCGCGACGCGCGGAAAAACAACGTTCGTCCCTTCATGGAATTTTCCATGATATAACAATAATGAATAAATACCACGCAATAAATACATAGATGTAACATTAGCGACACATATCCCTAAATCCCGATCGGTTTTGTACAAAGTGTCGGTAAGCCGATAGTATCGCCTCTTATTTCCCTGTTTTAATAATATGCATGGTGTCATTTTCGTGAGGGAATTTCCTCGGCATACCATCAATAGGCATATTTCATCGTCATATAATTAAACTCCAATGTCAAAAATTTTATGCTTCAAGTCTGGAATATATTTATTTATGTGTCATGTACGAAAAGTCTATGGAGGGTGGACTGTTTTTGGTGCGTTGCGTTTATTCGTGCTTTTCTCATTTATTATATAGTATATTCTTAATATTATAGCAATTGCTTTCTCAGGGTTAGATTTTGCAGTAAGAGTAACAAAATTAACAGCAACGTAATGTCAGTTTGAACTATGGAATGAACTTGAACTATAGTTTGACCGAAACCTCTGTACCGCGCCATAGGTGCGTGCGCGGCGCGGAGGGAGGCACTGCTCTGTTTTGTGCACTGCTCTGTCAGTCCGTCGTCAACGCTTAGGAGCTGCCTTCCCTCCTCGCCGCGCACATACCTAAGGCGCGGTACAGCGGTTTCGGTCAAACTATAAAATGGGAGCCGCGGGACGGTCCTTGTCTTAGTCTCCCCCGCCACGACGAGCACAATGGATTTGAGTGCCCCAAGATTTAAGCCCCATAAATGATATGCTCAGTCAATAACCGCTACTGTCAACTTTGTTAAGAACCTACTCTGAGGTTTTCCCATGTAGATACAAATAGTCTAGTTAATTATTTGTATTGATCTAAGTATATTTTGTAAAATCTCTGTCTACTTTACCTTAGTTATTACATTTCTATACTCCTAAAAACAACAGCGTGAATGATAATATCGTCTATTTAAATGTGAAAATTTTAATAAAAATCGCTTCAGTGGTTTTTTGAGAAATAAACAATATATCTTTAAAAATACAATAATAATAATAATAACACACTCAATCACAACAACGTCTAGGTCCCAAACTAAGCATTTGCTTGTATTTTGGGTACCAAGCGAAGACACCACATACATACGACCGCTTAGCCTAGTGGGCAGCGACCCTGCCTGCGAAGCTGGAGGTCCCGGGTTCGAATCCCAGGTCGGGTCAGTATTTATATGATGAATATTAATACTGGCACCGGGTCTTGGTTGTTATATGTATGTGGTGTCTTCGCTTGGTACCCAAAATACAAGCTAATGCTTAGTTTGGGGCCAAGACGTTGTTGTGATTGTGTGTGTTATTATTATTATTATTATATAACAACCAAGACCCGGTGCCAGCATAAATATTCATCATATAAATACTGACCCGACCTGGGATTCGAACCCGGGACCTCCAGCTTCGCAGGCAGGGACGCTGCCCACTAGGCTAAGCGGTCGTCAATAGAATTTCTCAATTTCCGTACACACAGACATTCACTCAGTTGCAGTTTTTTAATGGTCTAGATTAAACATGTACTAGTAGTTTTTATTGATGAAACAGAACAAGCAAGCGAGCAACAAAACGCACTTTTTCAGGTGATGGAGGCTCACCCCGCTAACAGGGCCGGGGGCGGCTTTCGCCTAATAAAAGTCGATATCAGCCCAAACGACGACGACGACGACGCTATTAACTCACCATTCTTGATACTTTATGGTTATAATTCGTTAAAGAGAGAAATAAAATTCGACAATGAAATAGAAAGTTCGATGGCTACTGAAATACAATTTAAGGGTATGCATAGGTAAAATAATAAATTATTAAACAAGTTGTCTAAGTATCAGAAATGATATTGACTGTCGACGATAGTATATTACTTCTTGGATTACTCAAGGTTTGATCAAATGAAGTCCCAAATGACATACTACTTCTGCTACTTTTTTTTAAAATTACTTTGTCTGTGACCTCCATGACGCGATTATCTTTGTTTTTAGGGTTCCATACATCCGGTATGAAAAAATGAAACCCTTATAGGATCACTCTGGTATCTGTCTATCACAGCCTATTTTCTCCGAACCTATTGGACGAACTAAGTTGGGTACATATACAAAGGTTGGTGGCGAATTTTTATTTTAGGATGCAAATCAGGGAATAATAAAGGTGTAACGTTTCAAGTGCTCGATAAAATACTAATAGTTACCTATATTTTTTTAAACTAGTTTTTTCTTTATTTTACTTTTCGTAAGAAAGTCAAATTACGATTGTATTAAAACCTATACCACGGGTACAAAAAGTGAAACTGATTGGAAATTGTATTACGACTTCAGATGTACAAAACACAAAAAGACTTTCTTCCCGACCTATCACGTTTATTATACTACTTATATGCCGTAAATTGACGTTCCTAATTAATGTAAACGTAACTTATGCTTTGGATTATGACATTGCTTATATGTTCCCGTAGGTTTACAGAATTTCACGATGTTATAGATTGTGACATTTTTTATAATGATAAAACATATGCTATTATCTTTTACAAGTGTAAAAGCCTTTGTTTACCTATGGAAGAAAAATATATCAAGACCATTCTTCCGCAGTGCGTGTGCAGCGGAGCGCTGCTGCGAATTAGCTGCGGCGGGCGAAAGAAAAATGATTGTGACAGTCCGGCGAGCGCCACTAATGGACTCCGCTGCTGCGAAAATGTACCCACTTACCGCGCCCGACCGAAGAGAGCCTACTTAACTATGTAATAGCTTGACTGAATAATAGTAATATTGAACTGCGCAATTATAAAGCACATGGTCGCTCGTACAAATTACAATTCAATATGAGTTGTGAATCCAAACCTCACGAGATGGGTCGAACAATAAGTAATAGGTAATTTGAAGCTTTTGAAATCGATGTATATTTTTTCTGTAGATAAAAAGTGTTAATGATTACATAATTACGAAAACGAATAATTGCACTTTTATACTAAACCTATATATTTTAAAATGATACAAAAATAATAGTCCATGCAGATGCCTATGTGTGAGCCTTTAAAATCGTTTATACAAAGAGCACGAGTGGAAATGATATGAACAGCGGCGCAATAACGCGAACCCTCCCAATTACAGCGAGGGCGCAGCCCCTCACAAATTAAGTGTAAAACAAACCTAATGAAATTTAAATATCTCGTCGTCGACGCAATAACTGCACAAATAGAATCATACCAAGGGAGAATAATCGTTTCTATTGTGTACGCGATGTGTCGAATTATTCTGTTTTGCAATACATAGGACTGTGTCAAAGTAACTAAGTATACGATGCTCCTTGCATATACAGTATACCATTGGGGGGAAAAGTTGAAAGCGACAAAGTTGTAGCTGGTTTGCGCAATTTATGGCGTCGCGTCGAGTAGGGGCGGGCGCGCTCGAGGCTTATATATGCTCTAATAGGCTCTCGGGGTTGAAACCCAAACCTCTTATTGTTGGCTTGTTACCGGATAATTCGCAAGTAACTACGTTAGCGGTGCACGTGCGGGAAAATCTTACGACATATGTGTGTAGTACGACGTTTCAAGTCTTTTGTATATGCACAAAATGCTATAGGGGTTCCTAATGTATTTTGATTGAAATAATGAAGATATTAGGTCATAACCTATGAAGTTGCCGTTCTTCAGTACTGGCCATTACAAACAAAAAAATAATTTTGATTAGCTGTGAAACATGACATTCTTTTTACAATGTCAGTCTTTTGTTTATTGATTCGCGTTGTGTTTTCATTACAATTGAACATTTTTCGTCATAATGGACGCTTTAAAAATTCCTGTAATTATGGAATATGAGTTCCGTTGTGGCACTAATGCAGCACAAACGGTACGTAACATCAACAATGTTTACGGAGAGAACTTAACAAACGAACGCACAACCCGTTTTGGTTTGCCCGCTTCCGTTCTGGAAATTATGACTTGAATAATGAACCTC
This sequence comes from Luffia ferchaultella, assembly GCA_949709985.1. NCBI lineage: Eukaryota > Metazoa > Arthropoda > Insecta > Lepidoptera > Psychidae > Luffia > Luffia ferchaultella. The sequence goes on along the minus strand of OX453242.1, from coordinate 18,869,492 downwards.
GTGGTCGTCCGGACACTTTGGTCAACAATTATGAATTGAAGACGGTTGTGGAAGCTGATGATACTCAAACTACAGCTGAACTAGCAGCAGCTTTTGATGTTGGCATCCAAACAATATTGGGCCATTTGCGACAAGTTGGCAAAGTAAAAAAGCTTGATAGATGGGTACCCCACGAAATAAACGATCGCCAGCGCAACATACGCGTCGAGACCTGCCTCGCGTTGCTCAACAGACACAAATTAAGGAATTTTGAACCGGATTGTTACCTGTGATGAAAAATGGATTCTGTTCGACAATTGAAAGCGCTCAGCAAGTTGGTTAGATCTGGTTCAGCACCAAAGCAATGTGTTAATCGAAAAATAACTTCTAAATAGGAGATGGTCACTGTTTGGTGGTCTAGTGCCGGTGTTATTCATCACAGCTTTTTACAAAATGGCATGAGCATTACTGCAGATGTGTACTGTGAAGAACTGAAGATAATGATGGAGAAGCTCGCATGTCTGCGACCAGTTTTGGTCAATCGGTCGTCCCCGCTGCTCCTTCACGACAACGCGCGACCCCATACTGCACAACAAACAGTATCCAAGCTGCTAGAGTTGGGGTTGGAAGTTCCCCTCATCTGCCATATTCACCAGAGCTTGCACCTACCGACTATTACTTTTTTCAAAATTTGCACAACTTTTTAAAAATTAAATTCCCGAGAGACAGTACAAAATGCTTTTAAAAAGTTTGTTGCCTCCCGTCCAGTAGATTTTTACAAGAAGGGCATCAATAAACTGCCACTGCGTTGGCAAAGATGCATCGATTACACGGGTGATTACTTTGAATAACAGAAATAATTGTTTGAAAAAAAAAATACTGTTACGTGTTAGGGTTCGAAGGATTTGGAGAGAAAGACCTGCTGACCCTTTTGAAGACTTTATTCACTAACACTAGGTCCAACACAAAGCACTAGGTCCAAACACTAAGCACTCACGATGTCCTAGGTCGTAGCCAAGTCGTAGATTTCACTTGTATCACTAGTTTCGCTTCGAAGTCGCCTCGAAAGTAGCCCAAAAACTGAACTGGAACTCGCTCGCCTTCCTGCGGCTATTTATATGGGTCGTAACGAGCCTCGAGAGCATTCTAGAACTCACTCCACTCGCGCGAACGCGATCGACCGGGTTGGATGATTCTAGAGAGTCTCACGCATATATCGACTTTCAAGACTATTCCCTTCCTCTAACGCCATCTAGTATTGAGTAGGGGTTTCGTGTCGTCTTTGTTCTACAAAGTGGTTTTACTGGTTGACGCTAGATGACGGTCGTTACTTTGTGTGTTCGTAACAATACTTTTAACTTATTTCATACAGAACGGCAATTTCATAGGTTAAGACCTAATATTAGTCATTTATACTGGTGCAGGTACCTTCCAATAATGTGGAATTTCAAGGAAAATGTATTTAAATACGGCAAAAAAACTTTTTTATTCAGGGATTCATCTGCTCTTTATTTTTATTGTTAAAACAAATGCCTATATTCCCAATTTTTTGTGAATGTACACCAATTATTGTTGTGAAATGCTATTTTACCAGTAGTTAAGTTCGGTAATATGCTATCTGAATTATTTATACATTATAATTAAATATAATATAAACAATGCCACCTTTTTTCCTTTCTAAGGGTTGCACTTTAAATTCGTAGGTAAAGTCGATATGCGTGTGATTTACGGTTTTTCCATCACAAACTTTAACACATCTTTTGACCCTTCGTTAATATGGTTACCTACTCGTGATTTAGCAATTTTGTGCTGTTTGTGCACACTATGTGGCCTGAACTCTGCTGGACCCTCGAGCTTTTAATATACATAGGTATAAGAAAATTATTGATTTTATAAAATCCCTGAAACATTTCATTTTTAATTTCGAAGTAAATGGCTAAATACAAATTTTCGTGGCTATAACTTTAGATATAACAGAACTCACGTGTAGGTCAAACTCTCGTCCTCATTTTACCGCCTCAAAGGATCAATTTAATAAAATCCTGGAAAACGTTTTTCTTGATTTCTAACCGAAAGGCTAAATCCCAATTTTCGTGGTTTTAAACCTTATAAATTGTTGGACAGTTTCGTATCTGCTTTCTTGTACCTAGATATTACAGACAATTTTAACGTCGTTTGAATCTAAATTAGTTTATTCCACCTTAAAATATAGAATTGACGTGATAAATTATTATCTCTTTGAAAGGTGTTCAGATTAATTCCCGGTAGAAAAAAACACGTTTCCCGGCGTCCGGCGCGTCCCCTCACAGGGAAGGATACTAATTTTCTTTCGAGTTTAAAAGAAGGTTCCTTTCAAGAAGTGGAAAAAAGTTACAATCGGAGAGGAAATTTGCGTTTTAAATCCTCTAATGAAGCCGGGAACTTTCTAATGGAGGGGCGAAAGGCTGACGGGAAATTGAGGAAAAACTTGTCGAGATAATCGCGTCGTTGTTGAATTGAGTGGTCCGTACCTACTGCGAATTGTACGCAAGCAGCTGTCTCTAAAGAAGATGAGAATCGTGTTCTTAAATGTAGATATGAATCGTGCTAAATACGATCTTCATTTTATGGTTATTGGATTAGGGGTCATCTACATATTACGTGGCACAGATATTTCAATTTTATATCCTCCCTTGCCTCCTCGTTTTATTGACAGTAAGCATTTTCTTTTCGGCGCGTCTAGCCGGGACTTAGAAAGACAAAATTCAAACATTTATCAAAATTAACGTATTTATGACAAATAAAAAGCAACGGAACTAAAATCAGTTGACACGAAAAAAAACACCGAACCCGAGTCGTGCATCAGGTACAACAAGGTACAAGTATCTAGGTACCTAAGCATTTTAAAATTTCAAGTAGTTACGTGACAGAAATGACATAATTGTCCATAAATAAACATTAAACTATTCTTACGCCTTTTAGCTTAGCAGGCATTTCTAGCGTGCGTAATTCCTGGGCGTCCAGTCTTCAAATGGCCAATGAGAAAACGCGGGTATGATCCCAAGAAAATAACCATAACTCATAAATAAAATATGTACTCTACTTAAGATATAAGTGTAGGTACCTACATATTTTTTTATTTGATTACAGGACGTTTTCTATATTCACTAAGTTAAATACTTTTTAATTTTTACTCGACCTTGATTGGAATTCATTTAGGGAATGTCAAAAATTACATCACATTTTGAAATTCAAGATGGCGCGGCATTTTTGACGCTCAGACCATGGATGGATGTTAGAATGTAAGGTTTCAATAAATACGAAGTGTTCGGCTGAGTGTAGTCCAAACTTGTAGACCGTGTAGAGCTTACCGGACTAAACAGAAAGTTTCAATTGAGCAAATGGTACAAACTAACGGTTACCGAGAAAAACATGTTTAAAGTTTTATTTTTTTTATTTTTGTTTGGTCCCGTAACCTCTAGGTATACGCTCTATAAGTTTGGAGTACGATAAACCACATATCATTACCTACTCAATTAAATCACATCTCTGAAAATGTCATATAACCAAAATATCATACCTACATTTTATTCAGACATTCTAGATAGCGGCCGAAGCTTCATTTAACAACCGAATTTTACAGAGAATTTGTATAAGTAGGTATTAAAGTATTTTACGTACGAATGTCGTAATCAGCGATCCAGGAAATGAAGAAAGTTATTTTTAAGTAGACTATTGGGATAAACTAATTAGGAATCGCTGTCTAATTAATCGATCTCAATATTTTTTTCACAAACAGATACCTACCAATAGATTAACTCTGACATATTTGTGGCGTTAAAGACAACATATTTACCTAGAGGTACCCATAAAGCAATCAGTAAGTTTAGTTAATGTAAAAAATTGATGCTTTGAGTAGGTAGGTAGAGGTACCCGTACTACCTATTTTTATTCTTACTACTGCTGTACTCTTAAACAAGGCAGCCTGATGATATTGAACCACGATTTAGTATTTTCGATTTCATTATTTCGAAGAGGCGTATTTCAGACATTTTCCTCGAAACATTGAGAATTTTCGAGATAAGTGAGCAAAACTAGAATTCACCTTCTAAAATCGGCTCAAATCAAAGATATTTTCAGGATATGCTGTAAACATCAAAATAAAGGTATGATAATTATTTGCATTTTCTTGACAGACGTACTGTCGTGTTTACGTACCATTTAGATTTTCTAGACGAACATTGTGAGAGAGAGAATATTATTGGCGTTGACAGTGATCTGATCAGTAGGTATCTATCTTAGTGATAAAATTTTGTCGGCACTCTAATTGTAAATAAATAATATATAATTTTGTAGTCAAGGACAAATTTGGATTAATATGAACAATGATGAAAGGTTAAGTTGAGTGACACCCCTAACACAATATTTTGAAATTCGATTAATCGTAAACGCTTCCATAGTGCAATTTGATTTTTTTTTTATTAATGATAGTCGCATTTAAAAGGAATCTTTCAGTGCCAGTCACAAGTCACACTTTTGAGTTTTTTGGGAGCAAAAAAAAATCTGAATAAAAATTTATAACTCGGTATAGTTCCAATCAAGCTTTACGGCAGATCCGAATATAGGCACAAGTCGCGTCGAAGTAACCAGATTTAGGTGTAGCGAGACGCAGTGGAGCGAGGGGTATATGACTGTACCTGCGCAAGAACGCTTAAAGCGATGTATTACGATCCGCCATAAAATTTGAGACGAACTATAAACCAGAAAAAAACTCCAAAAAATAAAAACTGGAAAATATGGCCTGAAGGTCCTTCATCAAATCATATTAGGTAATCAAAAAAATATATATTGATCAGACACGCTTACAGAATTTATTTAATATTTTTTTTTTTACTTCGAGGTCACGAAACACAAATCATTGAAAAAAAAAGTATTTAAAATAGACACGTGGGCGTTTTAGTCTTGCATTTAAAATGCATTTATTAATCGATTTATGCGATAAACAGCATAAGGAAATTTTTTTATTGAAATCGAACAGTGTGGAGCGGGTTGTAAAAACACAAACTTTGATTTGTTATATCTCCGGTATTAATCGATATTTTCCCGAAATTAAAAAAGTATAGACATCAGTTTGTTATACTCTAGCGTGTGAAATAGCGTATAATACATAAAAGTACGAATTGACTATAGAAGCATTCTTCTGCGTTTACCGTCTAACCCCTATTATAGCTAGCTGGTGTAAGATAGCGAGTTTTAGTCCGAGTTTCAGTGGGCGGGGATTTCTCCACTCCCGAGAAATCCCCGCCCACCGGTTTCAACCACCAAAATTGCGTAATGTCACTTTGATACTGTGAATTGACATTTATGACTCTAATTGAAACCAAACGCTGCTATCAAATTAATTTACTTTATGGTATGATACATAATTTTGTTGAAAAGAATGCGCACATTGTTAGTATCTTTTATAGTGGTATTGGGTGCAGTTTAGAAGGCTAATAATTGTAATATTAAAAAAAATTAGATCAGCATAATGTTAATACAAGAAACAATGATAAACTTGCTAACCATATCAGCCGTCTCAATAAAATCACAAAATCTTTTAAAAGGCAATGTACACTTTTACAATAAAATTCCAGTTGACATTCAATATCTACTCCTTAAAAAGTTTAAAACTACAATAAAATGAAAGTTTTATGCAAAAGCTCATTATAAAGTATCGGACTATACTTAGATGATAAAAACCCATGGGTGTAAACCGCTCGCCTATCAGTGTCTTACAATAATATTAATCTTTAACCGCTTACTGTTTAAAAAAATAGTTTAAAATTTTATTAAAAACAGCGTACCATGATCCTTATTGGAAACGAAAATATTGTACGAGTTTAAAGAACTAAATGTACCTATATATTTTATTACTACAATCAATAGAAATATTTAACTTTAAATACATTGATCACATTGTTGGCTACGCACTATTTACCTTCATCGTTTAAATAAGTTGAAATGAATTTGGGGGCTACGTCCTGATCATAAGCAGCAATGATTTTGTATCAGCTATCTTTTTCTTTCTAATGTTTTATTCTATGCATTAGAATAAGTTAAACATATGTAAAATTTACATTCCTTCTATGACTAAAGTAAATGTTCTGAGGGGTAGGTGTACAGCAATGTAACAGTTTGAAAAGAGATGAAATGAGTATTATCGTTATGCTTACCAACTAATTCAATTTATTTGCAACCGTCAAATTTGTATTTGTCTAAAATTTTATTGGTAAAAACTAAATTAATAAAATACTATGAAGTTACGTGTGATAAGTAATCCCATCCGCCTAATTAAAGTTTCGGGTGTTATTTATACACTTTTTAAAGGCATTTTTCTCAGATATTTTTCCAAAATAATGTCAATCGATTACGCTGACAGGCGGTCCACAAGCGACTGTTTCAAAGTCGTTCACAGCACCGCAAGCTGAACTATTTTCGTGCGGAGTTTCATACTGTGGTATGGACTGTGATAACTCAGTGGTTCAAATATTTTAATTAATAATTAATAGTAATATAAAAATCGCAAGAATATGAAAAAATGTTTTATTTACAATGATTACAGTACAGCATACAGGCATTTGTAATGAAAATAATAATTATAAATGTCGCACCACATAATTGAATAAATAAGGTGATAAAAATATGTGAAATTAAATAATGTTAATATTGGTTGTACATGGTGTACATTATGAGTTGGATTACAAGAACTAAAAATATCTAAATGATAAAAAACTACAGCTTCGTTATTAAAAAAAAAATTAACTTGAAACAGGCACTTTTGTGATGTAACATTTATGTGAATATTGCTATATATCAATCAAATCACAAGCACATTTGCTGTTTATTTTATTTTAATATTCAAACGGACGTAAAACAATAATTTTCAATTTGAATCAAAGACACTGAATTTAATGACAATATTAGTTTTAATTTATTATAATAATAAAAATAAGAAAGGCATACTTCCCGACTGACGTCAACTTTAAATTCATAGACATTATATATTCAACAAAAACAATTATTTTTCATATTGGTTCTCCGATCACTGCTGCACTGCGGCATTGGCAATTATAGATGGCGAATTGATGGTCTCACCGAGGCTCTCTAGCAACTCCTTGCGGTAATCATCGAAATCTCCGTCCACCTGTAAAAATAAAGATTTTAATAATCTGTCGACAAGAATACTATATAGTTAACTAAAAACAATGTAAAGTACTCATGATTTTACAAAATTAAAAAGTTGATATCTTTTGGACTAATGATTGCAGCGAACTTTGATTACTATAATTCTTATAACAAATTTGAAGGATTTTGTTGAAGTCTCAAGATGGCAGATTATCATTAATTTTCAGAAGAATAAATAAACATATATAGATTGCATATTTCAATATTATTGCCTAGCTAAAATATATGAAATTATTATATAAACAACAATAATACTGGAATTTTATATAGTAAGTTTCGAGAGAACATTATAATTGTTCAAATGTTAAACACTATTAAAACAGCAACCTTTTCAGTCAAATTAACAATAGTAAAAAACTTCTAAAAAATTTTTTTTTAACTTTTGCGTAATCAGTCTTAACAACTGATCATTATCATTATAGTTTCATTCGACCTCCAACAAGCTGAAGTAAACATAAGCTGACATACCTCATTAATAGTCTGGTCCTCTATGACATAAAGAGCGCAATTCGTCTCACGGATGAGCCGCTCGTCGTGGGAAACTATCACAACACCGCCCTTGTACAAGTTTATCGCCTCGGCGAGGGCGTCGATACTTTCGATATCCAGGTTGTTAGTAGGTTCGTCCTGAATTGAATAATGATTTGAAAACCAAAACCCAAAAAAGAAGTTATTATTATTGTATATTATCTATGGCAGTTACCAGGACTCTAGATCCGTTATACGCATCGTGTCTTAATATTGTATTAAGGAGTTGAGCATTTGCCAATTTTAAAACTAAACGCCGCACACATCGAAGAATGCTAATACATAATTTTAATTTTATTACAATCTTGGCTACTTGATAATTGACTAATCGCGTTAATATTATGAGCTCTAGCGAATCTAGATCACGCAGTGTTCGCATATACTATTAGATGATATGCTTACCGAAATGTTTCTATGAAAGATAGTATTTTCTTCAAGCAAGAGTAGTTACAATTGACATTGACCAAAAATTTTGCCACCACCTTTTAATATTTTCTGTACAATAATATTCAGTAACTTCATTGATAAAATACGGTATATCAGTTGTTTTTTTTTTAATATTTTAATACATGAGTTTTAAAAGAGCTATTGATTATTAGAAAATTGATAGCTGATGACGTCTCCACTACTAATTATAGCTACCATGTCGGACGCATTGCACTTGTTTTTGTGGCCACCGACCGCCACTATAGCGGTGACGTCACATCAATGTTACACTATTTCTTAATTTCTATTATTATGTGTGTATGAAATAGAGATTTTGTTTTTTGAATAAGGAGACCTATCTCTATAAATACACAAAATTTTGAACAATACGATGCATGTGTGAAACCTCTTTTTATGTCATACTGAAAAATACTGACTTCGCAGTCTGAATGTATTAGAAGTAAATATAGCAAGAGTATATGGTTACACCAAACGAAATAAAACATGTAATCTTAACATTTTAATTTTCAAAACTTTCGTAATTTATTTGTAAAACAATACGCACCAATATAACGACATCTGGCGCAGTGAGCGTTAATTCAGCTAGAGCGACCCTAGCTTTTTGGCCACCGCTCAGATCTTTCATTTTGATAGTGTGCGCGTGGCTGGCTAAGCCGAAGGTTCCTAAAGCTTTTCGCGCCTTCTCATACTGCAGGCCGAAAAGCCGTTGCAAGTACTCCACTGGGGACTCCTCTGCCGTCAAATGTTCACCGGAATGCTGATCAAAGCGACCTATCCGCTGTAGTGAAAAATAACAAAATTAGTAGTTGTAAAAGAAATATTTCCTTATGAACACGCTAGTGACGAACGTGAAATCCGTAGCAGATATCCCAAAAAGCTTTGTTTCATCATACAAACATAGGATATCTGAGCTTGACAAACTTTATCGAGTCCTGTTTTCCAAAGTTCTATTGCAAAGACATTCATCATCTCCTTTATGAGATAGCAGAAATGCATAGATAATGGCTAATTGTTATAAAGACATAAAAACTTTTATTCTTGGCGATTTCTAGTTTCATTGTATCCTATACAAAACCGTTATTTTATACTTCAAGTCGTTTCAATCCAATCTGTTTCTACAATATAAAAGGTATGATACAACTTTTAACTGTGTGAACATATTAGGTTGGGGAAAAAGTCTTATCATATTTTGTTTGTATGAAGTTGTAATCCAATCTCTTTGGTTGTACTGTTTGTAAATGGCTGGTTATAATACCATTACAAAACAGACATGTGAAAAAAAATAACAAAATAAAAAACCGCCATTGTTCAACTGTTTTTCTTTACAAGAAAATGAGTGACTCTTGCAAAAGAAATTCGATATATTTTGAAATTTTATTGTACAAAAAAGAAATAATGTAAACAAGTTGCAAAAAAATTTGTACCGTGTATAGATCTAATGCAGTGTCACTAAGAGCAGCACAAAGTTATTTTAAGCGTTTTCGGTTTGGAAATTTTTATGTTAAAAAACTCTGCGGCCTTTACATTACATCATTACAGATAAAGTTGATGCCATTTATGAAAAAGTAGAGCAAAATCAACATATTAGTAGTAACGACATTGCTGAAGAATTAGGCATTGACCATAAACAATTTTGACTTATTTGAAAAAGTCTAGGTAAACAAAAATTGTCGATGTTTGGGTGCCCCTTGCTACACAAGCTCACTGAAAGAAACTTAATGAACCGCGTATTCATTTGTGATTCTCTATTAAAACGTAATGAAAGTGTACTATTTTTGAATAGATTGATCACTGGTAATGAGAAATGGGTCACTTTCGATAAGAAAGTACGCAAAAGATCATGGTCAAATAGCTGCTAAGCTCCACAGACTGTGGCGAAACTCGGATTAACGCGCTATAAAGTGACGTTGACTGTATTGTGGAATGAAAAGGGAATCGTTCATCATCATCATCAGCCCATTTTTACCCCACTGCAGGGGCTTAGGCCTCCCCCAGGGTGAGGAGGGGGGCTTGGAGCTTAAGTCCACCACGCTGCTCCACTGCGTGTTGGGGACTGTAACGACCGCCATCTATTGACAGCGTCCGAGACCGACAGCGTCCGGGACCGACTGCTTAACGTGCCCTCCGAAGCACGGTGTCAGTGATATTGTGTACTTAAGTCAGACAATCTCATTGGTACACGCCCGGATTCGAACCAAGGCCCTATGGGACCTTATAAATTTGAGACAGGTTCGTTGCGTTATTATGCGTGGGAATCGTTAATTATTAGTATTTACCGCCGAGCACAACCATCGATTGGGATGTTTACAGGCGACAGCTGATAAGACTAAAGCATGCAATTGAGAAAAACGACCGAAATAATTAATCGATAGAAAAGGTGTTGTCTTCCATTACGATAATGCCAGACCACACACATCTTTAGCCACACAGGGAAAATTGAGAGAATTCGGTCAGTCAGCCCTCACCTTGCACCCTCAGATTTCCACATATTTCGATTTCTTTAAAATCCTTTAGGTACTTAGTACAAGAGTTAATACCAAGAGAAGACTGTGAAAACTACTACAAGATTATGTCACTACTTACAAGACGGCAAGAAGTCAGCAAACAAAACGGCACATATTATATACTTTGATTCAATATGAAGTGACTAAGAAGAAAAGTATTGTCACGCCTATCTATAATAGCACGTCGACAGGTCATCGAACTTACTCAAAAAGTTCCCACGGTCATTCAATAAAAAAGAAAAATCCAGATAGAGAAATAAATTCCACGAATTGAAAAAATAATTCAGGAGGCGGTCTGTACAAAGAAATACGCTTCGATATTCCGAAAAATCAACGCACATTTTTATTATGCGCCGGCGCTTAAATTTTTCCCACGCTCGAGTAAGTTTTAAAAATAGAAATGTAATTGTTAAATTAAATGTTTGAGAATTAGAATATTCGCGACGTCTGACTCGTGGAGGGGAGATAGGTATTTAAGGCAATGATCAGAGTCGAACGTGACGGTTTTTGAGAATAAGCCAAGCGCGATAAGTTGCGAAATGCGGAGTGATATAACGGTGTAATTTGTGTTCGATATTCTTTGCTCTTTAGTTATTTTGTGATTTGGTCTTGTAATAAAATAAAGTGAAATAAAATTAGTGTTTTAGTGCATCCCAGATATCCGAACCAGTAACCCTAACAGTATGAAGAAAAAAAACGCTTTGCATTTGTATATAAAATACGGAAAGATTTATCTACCTAAACTAACCTAAATTTACATAACCTAAATTTACAGTTTTGCGTAAAATTATTTTAAAATTGAACAAATCATTATTATTTTAACTTATGCATTATATTATTTATGCATATTTACCAGTCTGTGGTTCCTGATGAGATCTCCTTTTACAGGCGACAGTTCGCCCACCAGCAATTTCAAGAAGGTGGATTTACCCACGCCGTTTGGGCCGACGATGGCGATACGGGAATTCAAATCAATTCCAAAATCTACACCCTTGAATAATGGCTTCTGATCGGAATAACCAAAGTCTACATCTGAAACGCAAGTAAAACCTGATTAATTACAATTCACTTGCATGGCTTCAGTATAATATTATTACAATAATTCCTGTGTTTAGTGAAAATTATGTGACAAGATCCATTATACAATTAGCTTAGTATTGTTCAGCTTTAACATGAGAACAAATTAATGATTCCTATACGTTCTAGGAACATATAGAAACCATTATTCCTAATACATTGTATGTATTAGGGATTAGGACAAATATTTATAGCTCATTTCGTTTCTAACCAAAAGTGTATATTGTACTTATGAAACGCACTTTCTTTCGAAGGGACTTTTACTGGCAAGTAGAGGACATTTTAGAGAATATCACTAGCTACTTTTTATTTCTGAAACATTTAGGGGTCTTGTGTAAACTTAAAAAACTGTGGAAACTATATGAAAACTACGCGAACCAAGTCGTAGGCGTTCGCTAGTCAATAATAAAAACAATGTAGTACTACAATAAATATATAAATTAAATACAGATTCTTGATACACGCGACAGTTCGCCAACCAGCAACCTATTTTAAAATAGATAGATCAAACCGAAAATCGCATACCTAGAAATTAGGTACGTATAATCGTCATCTTTAAATCAGTCAGAGCTTAACCATAAAACAAAAGTATTTGTATAAGAAACAGTATAATTATTATACATACTGTGCAAGCCCAGTATAGGTGGCTGAAGCGGCGGCGGATCTGGAAATGAGAACTTGACGATATATTCTCGCGGCCGCTGTAGCAAAGCCACGGGCGGCGCATCTTCGTCTCCTTCCTCGCGCTGCGTTTTAGTTCGGTTCTTCTCTTGTTTGCGGGTAAGAACCTCCTTCTGCTTTTTCTCCTGAAAAAACATAACACAAAATATCATAACACGTAACTAACATAACAAGTTGATTACTTTAATAATAATACCTGGGACATCCCACACAACGCCAAACAGTTCCAAACTAAGCAGAGCTTGTAATATGGGTACCTACTAAAGAGTGGATATATATATGCTTAATTTTTTTAACTAATATATACTTATAGATATTTTACACCCAGATACGGAAAAAATAGACATTGTTCATGCACATAAATATTTGTACCGGCCGCGAATTGAACCCACTAATCTTTCGTTTTGTAGTTACGGTCTCTAACCACTCGGTCAATCGGTTAGTCTTAATTTAAGTAAGTCCCAATTCAGCGCCATGTGATTTCTTTTTGTTCCCGAAAATCAAACTCGGGCTCCGATTTACTCGATTTGGGAGAACTGATGAGGCCCGAGGCGCATTTTTTTTTTACTACGAAGCAGGTAAATCAAGATTAGCGAGAAACATTAGGGGTTACGGCTCCTTTATATCCAACAGTTGCAGTTGTACAGTTACGTTGTACAGAGTTTAACCGAGGAAGTACTTCCACCAATAACGCCCCACGCTCTGAGCGCCCTACGACAAATTAACCGAAAGTAACCAAAGAAATTACTTAAAAAGTCAAAAAAATTGTTTTCACGGGTCGTCGTGTTACTGTTCGTTTTATAGCTGAAGAAGTGAAGATTTCGATAGGGAGTGTCTGTAATATTATGCAGGACCATCTGGATATGAAAAAAGTGTCAGCGCACTGGGTGCTTACGGACGCGCAGAATCAAACCAGACTAAGGATTTCATAAAGCTGTTTGGATTTGTTAAAGCGAAATCCTGATCGAGTTTTGACTTCATTCATAAGTAATTATGGAGAAAACATGACTTTCTCATTAAGACCCTGAAACAAAACAGCAGTCCATGGCTTGGGAGACATCGTCATCTTAAACCCCTGAGAAAAAAGCAATTCCATCCGCCAGTAAAGTCATGAGCGCTCTTTTTTGGGACAGCCAAAGGGTGGTAATGATCGTATACCTCATAATGGAGCCACTATTACGGAGACTTTATATGCAAGACAAATAGAAAAATTGCGTAACGAAATACACGAGAAACGACGGCGTGGCAAACTCGCTAAAGTTGTTTTGTTTCACCAAGATAGCGCCTCCGTGTACAAATCCAGAGTTGCGGTGGCTGCCATGGAAGACAACTGATGGAATATTCTACATATTCGCCAGACCTCGCTCCTAGTGATTTCTATCTCTTTACATGATTGAAAAAGCACCTCGGAGGTCGAAAATTTGAAGAGGATGAGGCAGTGGTCACAGCAGTACACGAATTTTTAGAGGCTCAAGATGAAAAGTTTTGTAGTAAAGGGATTTCAATCTAGAAAAAAGATAGACCAAGTGCATTAACTTAAAAAGTGATTACGTCTTAGTCACTCTCACTTTTCATTTAACACTTCTTGTACATGTCAAATACTGTACTGCACTGTAGCACACAATGCTCCGTGCTTTTCAACAGCTCAATTTTAGTGTTATGAATTTAAACATGAACGAACATACTGTAAATATGAAGATCGTTCTGGGATCCCTTGCCTCCCATAGCAGTTATTGAAGGAAATGTGATTATTATTATTATTATATCAAATTATTAAGTACCTTTTTAGTAAATAATTAATTAATAAGTGCTTATTATTAATTAATTTTTTAATGTTGCATATTAATATATACATAACGTGAACAAGTACAAATAAAAGTTTGTGAAAAGTTTACTGCTGGTGTGCTGCTTTAGCGTTAGAGCAACGCGTCCGCGTAGTTACGTGTCTAATGTCGCGCTAGTTATTATCGAACATGTAGGGTTTCAATTAATGGAGTTCTCTATTCTCTAGACCTCGCTTGCAGCGATATCTATTTCCCATATTAAAGAATATACCCTATATAATAATCATATAACATCTCTACAATATATACATCTTTACGATATATACATATATAGATATGTTTACACTTAGACACATAACAAAAAGACATATTCATGAACACAAATATTTGTCCCGGGCGGGAATCGAACCCGCCACCCATGGCTATGCAATTAGGGTCTCTAACCATTCGGCAATCGGTCAGTCAAACTCATGAGCAATATTTTTTTCTGTGGGAATAAGCGGTGTAGCAAATTTATTAAAATAGAAGCCGATTATGTTAAAAGAATACATTATTTGTTGTAATTACTGCATTTTTTATATAATTTCTAGGACGTATTTCATTGGCTTTCATAAACAGAGGTTTGTGTCTCACATTAAAGCTGATTTATGGCATTGGTTCCTCTTACCTTTACCTGCTCAGAACATTTGTTTCTTAAGAGATTAAAGTTTCAGAAACCTACTTGAAACTCAAAATAGCAAAACGTGGGAACTTTCATTTTTACACATTAAACATAATTAACAGGCGACTGGCTGATCATAAACTTTAGTTACACATGAAATTCTATCTTGTGCTCCTGGTGCTGCACCCAGTGCCACTAATATCTATCGAGTCTTCATAACAGCATCAATGTTACTTTTAACTTTTAAATGTTATTTCTTACCGCTTGCTTCTTTGACTGTCCATGTGCCTTCAGGTCCTTTAATTTCTTCTCTTGTTTTTCGTATTCCTTAATCATCTCTCTACGCTTTTGCGCATACATCTTCTTAAACATCGAATAGTTACCTTTGTAGTAAAACAATTTTTGCTGATCCAAATGAATAATTTCATTACAGACATTATCTAAAAATGACTGGTCATGAGACACTACCAGCAATGTTTTGGTCCAGCCTTGTAGGTAACTGTTAACAAAAAAAATCACAAAAATAATTCCTTGTTTCATACAAATATAAACATATATTGACGTGCCTATCACTACTCGCAGCCAGAATACCATGTAACACCCATATTTCAATTTAAAAATATTTTCTATGTAATATAATTACAAAATAACGATTTTCGATTTATTTATTCCTTTAGTTGTGTTGTAAGACCTTGCTTCTTGCCAAATTTCATAATTCTAAGTCAACGGGAAGTAGCCTTTAGGTTTTGATTTACTTCCGAGTATCAAAATATGTAGCATAAATGGATATTTTATCATTGAAAATGTTTTTTGATCGTGTCGGTACAGGCGGCGATTTTAGTAAATAGAGCGATTGAGCAATATCTCGAGGAGTTTTAGAGCTATGATGTTACAACAGGTCTCAAAAGATGCGTAAGGACGAGGGCTATAAGATCCAAAAAAAAATTAACAAAGTCAAAAAGAAAATTTTTAGGATTTCAAAAACTAAGACCGATATCGAAAAAAATGAAAATAAACCTTCGGGAGTATATTATTGGCTACATTTTAAGCCTACAATGATCAAAATCCGATAATAATTGTGATCTCTAGGTAAGTCATCAAAAAAAAGTAAAAAAAATTGGTGATATATTTTTGGTAATTACGTAACATATTATATTCAAAATTAAATAATTAGTTAGTTTTCATCAATTTTCGAGTACTGAAATGTTAAAACGCTAAAATGAGGGTGGGAACTCGTGGACCCTATAATTAAGCCATAATAGGGTCCGATAATAAAACATCGACATCGAAAGTAGATTATAATTACGATTATTTTTTTATTATACAACTACATTAATGTGTATTTTAATATTTTTTTTATTTACATTTAATTTACTAAAAGACATTGTCAGGTTCATTTTCAATGTGTTCGAAAGTTCGTGGTGTAAGCCACGAAATCTTCGGATTTTTTTATTGGAGTGACTTTTTTATTTTTTTTGCAGTTCCAATGCATCGTAGACCTAAGTACTAGATATTAATTTCAACTTGATACCTCCACGCGTTCCTGAGAAAAAAGGTCTTGACAGACAGACAGACTGTCAACAAAGTAGTCCTATAAGGGTTCCTTTTTGCCTTTAAAGGTACAGAACCCTGAAAACGAACAGACAAAATAATGTTTTTGTCACTTTTAAACCAATGTTCAAAATTATTACAGAATTATTATTACTAAATTCAGCTAATATTGATGTGATAGCCCAAACGCAGCGAACTTGTTTGAAATCTATAAGGCCATGTGGCCGAATCCGGGCGTGTACCAATGACTTTTTTTGACTTAAGTACATTAACTATCACTGACTCCGTTCCTCGGAGAGCACGTTAGTTAAGCAGTCGGTCCCGGTTGCTGGATTTAATCTCCAAGACACCTCATCTTAAGGGGAGGCCTAAGTCCCTGCCGTGGGGTATAAAAAGGGCTGATGAAATGAAATGGAGCTAATATTATTATAAAAGTTTTCAATTTTCAAAACAACATACATAAGTTTCTAAAATGAGTTTTTAACATAGGTAGGTACATGTTTTTTTGTTCATTTGTAAAATAGAATAGGTATTTATAATAATTTATAGAATGGCATAATTTATTTTTAAGTTACAAAAATTCCAAAACAAAAGAGTGTGTTTTATGAAAAATATAGACTTACAAAATGTGTTTTTCATATACTTTGGCTAACCAAAACATTCATTTCAAAATTTCACTTTAAATAAGTTTTTTTTTTACCGGACTCAGGTTTTTTTTAGTTATTTATATTAGCACATTATTAGTAATCATTTCCAAAGAAGTAAATGTACTTTACATATCTATGATGTAAGTATGAGTTAAAAAGAAGACTGACATAATGATTCAGAAGACGAAATATAAAGTACTATATTTTCGCCCACGGCTTCGCCCGCTTGGACAACACTGTTTACCGGTTTAAGGGTTGCGACGCTCCAGAACACCGAGACTTTCTAGAACATTCTGAAAATTACCTTCCTAAGAAATCCCTATACCAGATTGCATCAAAACCGTTTAGCCATTTTGGCATGAATAATAGCTATCCCACAGGAACCATGTATGTTTCTGTAATAAAATTTATCCTATGCGTTATTCCTAGCTCAGACACCTTCATACTAAATTTCATTCAAATCCGTTCAGCCGTTTTAGCATAATAGAAGAATAGTTATCCCACAGTCATGTGTCTCATAGAGCGTTTTACATGTTACTGCTATAGCTTATATTGTATTTATATCTATGACTTTTAATTCAGTTTAGTAATAATGCTTACACAAGCTTCTTTCAATACTATGACAGAAATAGAATACAATATCACTTACTTGTCTAACCAGATAACAGCATTCAGATCTAAATGGTTAGTTGGTTCATCAAGGAGTAGTAATGTAGGTTCGATGTATAGAGCTCTGTAAAAAGTAATTAAAAATAATAAACCTATAGTAATGCCAAAAATAATATTGAAACGACATTAAAGTTTTGAGGAAGCCGAGTATACATGCTACACCTTCTTGCCGCCACTCCTTTTTTTGCGTAAGTAAAGCAAGGATGCCACTCTGATAAGCTCCAGTTGTAAACATTAATGGTGAATGATATATTTAAAAAAATAATATTCATAAGAATTTCAATAGCTTTTTCATAAGACTACCATTTATTTAGATAAGTTTTATCATGCAATGTCAACCTGGCCAGTGATACTCTCATCCGCCAGCCTCCGGAGAAGTTTTTCGTGGGACGATTTTGCATTTCGCGGTTGAAACCCAAACCAGCCAGGATACGACGTGCCCGTGGTTCCGCTGCGTCCGCGCCGATCGCTTTTAACTCCGCATACACCTACATCATGGGTATCATATGTATTCTTTTACAATACATTTTAAATGTATAGGGTTAACAGATATCTATATTTAATTAAATCTTTTACAAGTAATGGTGAACTAAAATTCTTGATCACATAGACTCACACATGACTGTATTATTTTCTATTAAAACGATTACATTTTTAGGGTTCCGTATCCAAAGGGTACCAACAGAAACCCTATTACTAAGGCTCTGCCCTCTCCGTCCGTCTGTCCGTCCATCCGTTCGTCTGTCTGTCTGTCTGTCTGTCTATCCATCCGTCCGTCTGTCTCAAGACTGTATCGTCTGAATCATAATAGGTAGACACTTGAAATTATCACAGAGTGTGTATTATATATTTGTATATATTATTATAAAATTGAAAATTAAAGGGGGCCCATACAAGAAACGTATTTTTTTGTATTGTACGGTGGTATGAAACCCTTCGTGTACAAGTAACACTCGCACTTGGCAAGCTTTTTTAAATATGGTTCATTTTTAACGTTCTGTAATCAAACAACAAAACCTTATAACTTTTTAATGTCTGTCCGTTCATTTGTCTGTCCACCTATATGTCACAGCCACTTTACTAGCAGACTTTTACTACTATAAAAGTGAAATTTGTAATACATTTGTATAACATAGTTGTATATTAACATCATGAAAAAAACGTTTCTAGTGCGTCTCCCATACCTGCAGCAAAGAGACAGTGAATTTACATTAAGTAGGGTCTCGCTGAATAGATGTTTTAAATTCATAATGGGGTTCTATGGCAGTTTTTGTTTTAAATTAGATCTTGTATACAAATATTCAATTTCGAAATGGCTTTGTTAAATGAACTGCATGTTTTTGTCCATCTTTAAGCTCGGAACAACTTCAGAAAAATTTGAATAAGTCTATCATTCACACACATACTATGAATTTACTAAGAAGAATACCAAAATTGCTAAGATCAACTAATTCATAAGTGACCTAGTTAGTGAATGCGTTCATTATTCATTTTAATTAAACTCTAAAATAATAAGCTTGCGATTTTTGTTTATAATAAGTTTCTGTAGTTCACATGGCTATGGCACTTGACAATACGTAACCCAAAACGCACTTGGCCCATTTCATTTTTTCTGTAATTGTGTGTAATATTTATATAATTACCTCGTTCAATCTATCTTGTTTACTAATATTTCCTTGTTCAATTATCGCTTCTAATTCCTTGCACTCATCAAGTAATTCTGAAAAATTAATTATAAACAAAATTTTAATTAAACACATTGTGTAGCATTTTAGTATATGTATGAATAATATCATTTACCTGTCCTTTTGACGTCAGATGCAAGTAAAGTTTCTACAGCACTGCTGTCACTCGCTGTGACTTCTTGTTCACACAACAGAATGTCAATATGTGGTGGGAGCGGGAAAGCACGCTGTGCTAAATGACGCAACAAAGTGGTTTTGCCATAACCATTAGGCCCTACCAGACCATATCTACGACCACTTGCTATCAGCAGATTAGCATTCAAAAATAGGTCCTTGCCTTTAGCACTTATTGAGAAATTTTCCACTTTTATATCAACAGCGTTTTCAAGGGCTGCCATTTGACCTGGAATTAAAAAAATCACATATGGTCAGTAGGAAGAAAGGTACTTAAAATCAGTGTCATATTTATGGGAACAATAAAATTAGACAATCATATGACATTATGGACACTTAAAGTTTTAATTCAAGATATATATATGATTGATAAACGGCTTCCTTGAAGTAGCTTTGTTACAACTGACCTATAGTCTCTTAAATATCCATAAATATTTTTAACACATGTGTGAGTGAAAATATACTATATATTTATAGACTCAGAACTTAGGTATAAAACATGGTGTTTAAAAACACTACAAATACATATACAGGGTTTTAATGACCATCCAAAATTTAATATACTGACCTTTGATAAAAATCCGCTGGCTGTCTTGTTACTTTTTAGTATCGTTCAATAGGAAAATATTCAATTAAGACTGCGTAAACCTTTCCCAAAACTACCAATATACAATAGTCACCATTCACGAGATCGCCAGTGCACGTGCACGCACCCCGCCCACATGCCCCATGCCTCGCCCTTTCACTATATGTAAGTAGAAGGTAGCCAAATTTTGTTAAAAAATATTTAGGATATAATTATTGATTATGAATATTTGACCTGTATTTTTATTTACGCAATGAGGTCTATCGGTAAACTAACCAACTACTAAAACCTCTTCCTGTATATAACAGTCACTATACAGGTGAAATTTTAACAATCATCCAAAAAATTCTAAATGTAGGTATCACCAATAGACCTCATTACGTAAATAATAAATATAGGTTATATTTTCATAATAAATTTATTTATCTACAGTGTTATTTTATAGTGTTTGGTTGTCTTCTTCTTCACGACGCGCCCGAGATCTTGAGAGCGAAGCGGGGCAGAGCGTGCAGCGGCCGTGAATGGTGACTAGAGTCATTGGTTTTTTCGGGAAAAGTTATTGGAGTCATAGTCATATAACCTAAGTACAGTTACTACATTGGTGACCCCGACGTGATATGAATACGCAACCGTCTGATATTGTTTCTTCTTTGTTTCATTTTTCTGTCTTTGATTATATACATCTCTAAATGAGATTCGACCTCAAAAAACGTAGATAAAATATCACCTAACTGTTCGGTTATAATTCACACACAGAGATGTTAAGTAGGTATATGATTAGCATGGTGCAGCGGGAATATGCGTTCTGTTTAGTCACACACACGAGCATATAAAAGTTGGTCCCTTTTTGATCACTGTATGGCGTAACTTTATCTAGACATGTAAATAAAGCTTATAGTAATACCAGCAATGAAAATTGATATTTCTATCTAGCTATTAGTATCTTGAATTGATACCAGTGTCAATTAAGTCTTTTGTGACACAATACCTGAGCAGATGTAGGTGGTGGATGAGTATTTCATTAAATAATATCAATTAGTATCAAGTATGATATTTCATGTTAAAGTAATTATATCTGTTAACTACAACACAACGAGTTCACATACAGACGAATTCAGATTCATTTCTCAGTCAGATAGATAGATATCTTGGCTTTTACATTCATAAAGCACAAATTATAGGAACAGTATCTAACAAAACAAACCACATCTGTAGACACTCACCAGCTGATTTCTGAGCCTGACTTACAGTGAAATTCGCATCCAGTTCACTGTGACCTTGACCACCTTTCTTTGTCAACATCTCCACTTGCTTTTCATATTCTTGCTGTTTCTTAAGTTTTTTTTTCTCTTTATGACTTAACTTCTTTTCAGTTGTTGTATCGGTAACTGACTCTGAATCATTTTTAAATAGTTTATTGACCTATATGAAAACACAAAATGTCTTAATAAAGGTTATTAATTTCATAATAAGTAGTATTTCTTGCTATATCTTCATACTATTGATGTATCTAAACATATTTTAAAAGTCTTCTATTATATTAAATACCTAGATTTCTCAATCATGTCATAAATTCTATCACAAATATTTTGGACAATAAAATATACGAGTTTATAAGTTTAATAAACAAATAGATTAAGAATAAAAGTTTTTTTTCGAGCAGAATATAATTCTATAACTTATTAAAAACTTATTTAAAATATCCTCCTAGATATTGTGACGCCTATCTACTCTCGCGACGACGTTATCGAACTCACTAGAAAAAGCATGACACCTATCTACAATAGTACAAAAACAGGTCATCGAACTTACGAGAAAAATTCCCACAGCCATTCAATAAAACCGAAAAGTCTAGACGAACAATTAAATTAATACAGAGGCGCATCGTTCAAAGGAATATTCGCGATATTTCTAAAAATCGATGCTCATTTTTAGAGACGCCAGTCAGCGCCGGGCGGCGCTAAAATTCCGTTCCCACGCTCGGTCGAGAAATTAAAATGTAATTTATAAATTTCGAGAGATAGAATGTTCGAGACGGTGACTAGTGGAAGGGAGAGAGCTATATAAGGCGATGGTCCGCGGCGTCGAGCAAGTTGATTTTTGGAAATAAGTCAAGCGCGACAATTTGCGAAGTGCGGAGTGTTTTAACCGTGCAATTAGTGTTCGATATTGTTTGCTCTTGTATTATTTTGTGATTTGGAATTACAATAAAGTAAAGTGAACTAAAAATCAGTGTTTCAGTGCATCGTCAATATTAGAACTGGTAGCCCGTAACATTTGGTGTCAGAAGTGCAATATTGAAGATGCCAACAACACCTAGGGATTCGTCTCAGTCAAGAAGACGTCACACGAGACAGGCGGCAGCGGATCAGCAGCACGAGGACATGGACGAGATCAACGCTGAAAATGTAAGTGCGGACGCCGGGGCCGCTGCTGCTCAGGCCTTCGACTTCAGCGCTCTTATGCGACTCATAAAGGAGCAGGCTCGTCGCCAGGAGGAGCAAACACGCCAACTCATGGAGGAGCAGGCTCGTCGCCAGGAGGAGCAAACACGCCAACATCAAGAGGAGCAAGCTCGTCGCCAGGAGGAGCAAACACGCCAACTCATGGAGGAGCAGGCTCGTCGGCAGGAGGAACAAGTTCGTCGCCAGGAAGAACAGACGCAGCGTATGGAGAAGCTGCTTGGAGAAACTCTAGGCAAAATAAACCTGGAGGTGAAGCAGCTCAAGGAAAACCTACGCGAGCATGAAGACAGGTTAGTCAGCTACGGGGATGAGATACTTCACGTTAAGTCCCGTTGCGACTCGCTCCAAAAAGAAGTGCAACATCTGAAACTGGCTGGGCCTAGTGGAACAAGCTACACCGGCCCTCGGGTTAAGGTGCCGCCGTACGATGGTACCACTTCGTGGAGTGCCTACAAACGCCAGTTCCAGACCGTGGCATCGTCAAATGGGTGGACGGACGAACACTGTCTGACCGCCCTGATGGTGGCACTGCGAGGACAGGCGCTCTCGGTCCTCGAGGCATCACCAGACAGCGCTGAGAGTTACGGAAAACTACTGGAAGCGCTGGACTCCAGATATGGCGACAAACACCTAGAGCATGTCTACCGGGCTCAACTAAGGGACAGAACGCAGCGTGCCAGCGAGAGCTTACAGCAGTGGGCTTTGGAAATTGAGAAGATCGTAAGAAAGGCATACCCGTCGGCCGGCACTGATTTCGTCGACACGAATTTGGTACAAACATTCGTCGACGGAATAAAGGACCTGGAAGTAAGGGCAACCGTCAGACTTGGGCACCATAAAACTCTGAAGGACGCTTTGGCGCATGCCCTTGAAGTAGAAGCTGTGAGACAGGAGCCTCGCACACAACGAGTGAGAGAATTAGTGGAACCAGCCGCTTTACCACCTAGGCGCCGATCCACGCCGCGCTGTTTCTACTGCCAGCAGCTCGGGCACATTTGGATTGACTGCCCGAAATTAAGGCAAAGGACAGAAGGCAACGAATCACCACAGGAAGGCAGGGCTCGAGTACAAGCTCTGCCCATCGAAGCTCAGGGAAACGAGTAATAGCCAGGACCGTGGGGCAGGTGCTGGCTGGTCGTGATACAGCCCCGAAAATCGTCATCTCACAGGTGTTCAACGGGAACAGTCTCATCATAGACGGCGAGGTAAATGGTACTCGGTGTCCAATCACAGTCGACACTGGGGCAACACGGACGGTAGTCAGACCACGACTAGTGAAGCAATCGGCACAGAGGATCCAGCGATCGACTCCACAGTTGAAGCTTGTCACGGCTACCGGCCAGCCGATACCTGTCCACGGCGAGCTCACGGTGACTTTGAAGGTGGGAGAAGAGAAATACTCGCACACTGTCATCGTGGCTGATATTTCCGACGACTGCATTATCGGATTGGACTTCATGCAGCGGTTTCAGTGCAAAATCGACGTGACCAACGGCGTACTAAAATGCGGCCATAACGAAGTTTTCTTCAAAGGCGGACCTAGAGGTGTAGTACGCTGTGCTAAAGAAACGACGCTAGCGCCTTACACGCAAACCTTGGTCAACGTGAAACTACCACCATCGACGAACGAGGGACCTATTAGAAGCGTTATCGTTGACCAGCTACCCCACAGTGAGAAGCGCAACTGGTTGACGGCCAGGACACTGCTAAGAAGCGGCGAGGGACATCCAGTAATCAGGTTACTAAATTTCAGTAACGCACCTATTGTCCTACATGAAAATCAGGCCATTGCGAAATGTCAGGAAGTTTCTTGGATGAGAACTTGCCTGCAAGTGGAGTCACCTACGGCGAGGAGTGGATGCAAGAAAGTTCTCGAACAAGTGGACATCTGCAAGGATGACCTTGCTCAAGCAGAATATGCGAAAGTAAAGGAAGTGCTGACTCGCTATTCCGACATTTTCTGCCTTAAGGAAGGTGACGTTGGCAGAACGTCACTAGTTAAACATAAAATAAACACAGGCAACGAACTACCTATTCGTCAAAGAGCTCGGCGAATACCCACGAGCAGAGAAGGAGAAGTAGAAGAGATGATTAATGACATGAGAAAGAATAATGTCATTGAATCTTCTTCAAGTCCTTGGTGTTCTCCTGTCGTCCTGGTCAAGAAGAAGGATGGTAGCATGCGATTCTGTGTGGATTATCGTCGGCTCAACAGCGTGACCAAAAAGGACAGTTACCCTCTACCTAGGATTGACGATACATTGGACAAGCTGCGAGGGAACCAGTGGTTTTCTACTCTTGACTTGAAGAGTGGATATTGGCAAGTAGAACTTGATCCAAAGGACAGGGAGAAAACTGCCTTTTCAACTGGAAAAGGTCTATGGCAGTTCAAGGTCATGCCTTTTGGTTTGTGCAATTCTCCCGCTACCATCGAGAGACTGATGGAAGTAGTACTTGCCGACCTTCTCGGTGAAGCTTGCCTGGTCTATCTTGATGATGTGATCATTATGGGACGCGACTTCAACCAACATCTACAAAACCTGGTGCAAGTGTTTCAGAAACTAAGGACCGCAAACCTAAAACTACATCCGAAGAAATGCAGCTTCTTCAAAAAGCGGGTCAACTACTTGGGTCACGTGATCTCGACAGAAGGCGTAGAAACGGACCCTGCAAAGACCGAAGCAGTACGGGAATGGACAACTCCAAGGAACAAAACGGAGGTGCGAGCATTCTTGGGGTTATGCTCGTACTACCGCCGTTTCGTGAAGGATTTTGCGGGAATAGCCAGACCTTTGCACAGGCTTACAGAAGATAAGACTGCATTCCTGTGGACTGAAGAGTGCGAAAAATCCTTTACAGAACTTAAGCAACGGCTCTGTGAAGCACCTATCCTTGGTTATCCAGATCAGACTGGAGAGTTCGTAGTCGACACCGACGCCAGCAACTTGGCAATCGGAGGAGTGCTATCACAGCGACAAGGCGACAAGGAAGTCGTGATAGCATACTTCAGCAAGGCCTTGTCAAGACCGGAAAGGAACTACTGCGTGACCAGAAGAGAGCTGTTAGCTGTAGTGAAGACGCTGCGCCACTTCAGTAAATACCTCTTGGGCAGGAAGTTCAAGCTCAGGACAGATCATGCCGCTCTCAAATGGTTGCTCCAGTTCAAGGATCCTGAAGGACAAGTGGCTCGGTGGATCGATCAACTTCAGGAATTCGAGCCTGAGATCGAGCACCGTAGTGGAAAATCGCACGGAAACGCCGATGCTCTCTCGCGTAGGCCGTGCCCTGACGAGTGTAAACATTGCTCCAAACGAGAACAAAAAGAAGAAACAGTTAAGGCCATCACCATCAATAACGTCAGTGATGAGTGGACCACGGATGCAATGAAGGAGGAGCAAAAGAAGGACAGTGACCTAAGGGCCATCATAGACTGGAAAATACAAGGGAGTCCAAAACCACAATGGAACCAAGTTGCAGCCTTGAGCTCTGTTATGAAGAGTTATTGGGCTCAATGGGACAGCTTAGTGATGGTTGATGGACTGCTGTATCGCAAATGGGAAACCCCAAGTGGACGGGAGTCAACTATGCAGCTGGTCGTGCCAAGATCAAAAGTACGCGCAGTGTTAAAAGCCTTGCACGATGGTACCTCAGGAGGGCATCTGGGCATGAAGAGAACCCTGGAGAAAATCAGGAAGCGATTTTATTGGGTCTACTGTCGGCAAGATGTCGAGGACTGGTGTCGAAGGTGCACTGTGTGTGCAGCCGTGAAAGGCCCGACGACGCGGAACAGAGGACGTCTCCAGTTGTACAACGTGGGAGCCCCTTGGGAAAGAATCGCAGTAGATGTAGCCGGACCTTTTCCTGTATCTAATGATGGCAACAAGTATTTCATGGTCGTGGTTGATTACTTTACGAGGTGGCCAGAGGTTTTCGCAATACCCAATCAGGAGGCAGTGACAGTGGCAACTAAACTGGT
Organism: Luffia ferchaultella; assembly: GCA_949709985.1. Classification (NCBI taxonomy): domain Eukaryota; kingdom Metazoa; phylum Arthropoda; class Insecta; order Lepidoptera; family Psychidae; genus Luffia; species Luffia ferchaultella. Next base: position 18,842,872 of record OX453242.1, on the reverse strand, counting down.
TGACGAAGTGTTTTGCAGATACGGACTGCCCTTGGAGATTCACTCGGACCAAGGTCGTAATTTTGAATCTCAGGTGTTCCAGGAGACGTGCCGTATCTTGGGTATAAACAAAACACGGACAACCCCATACCGCCCGCAATCAGACGGAATGGTCGAAAGATTTAACCGTACGCTGGAAACCCACCTCGCAAAATTAGTCGACGAACATCAAAAGGACTGGGACCGATATATTCCGTTGTTTATGCTCTCATATAGGACAGCGGAACATGAGAGCATAAAGGTCACACCAGCGTTTGCCAATTTTGGACGAGAACTAAGATTGCCATTCGACCTGGTAACTGGCAGGCCGCCTGACGACCCGCGACCAATATCGGATTACGTGTCGGACCTAAAGGAAAGGATGCATGACATTCATGAGCAAGCCAGAGAGAATGGTCTTCTGGCAAGCGAGAAGATGAAGACTAGATACGACCGAAGCGCCACCGCCACTGGCTTTGATAAGGGATCTCTTGTATGGTTGCATAACCCGAGGCGCAGGAAAGGTAAATCCCCCAAACTACAAAACCGTTGGGAAGGACCGTACAAGGTGATAACCAGGATCAACGACGTGACGTACCGCATGCAAAGTGGTCTACGAGGAAAGCCTAAGATAGTGCACATCGATCGACTAGCACCTTACCGAGGTTCGAATATTGCTCGGGACGAGCAAATCTAAGAAGGGGGTAGTGTGACGCCTATCTACTCTCGCGACGACGTTATCGAACTCACTAGAAAAAGCATGACACCTATCTACAATAGTACAAAAACAGGTCATCGAACTTACGAGAGAAATTCCCACAGCCATTCAATAAAACCGAAAAGTCTAGACGAACAATTAAATTAATACAGAGGCGCATCGTTCAAAGGAATATTCGCGATATTTCTAAAAATCGATGCTCATTTTTAGAGACGCCAGTCAGCGCCGGGCGGCGCTAAAATTCCGTTCCCACGCTCGGTCGAGAAATTAAAATGTAATTTATAAATTTCGAGAGATAGAATGTTCGAGACGGTGACTAGTGGAAGGGAGAGAGCTATATAAGGCGATGGTCCGCGGCGTCGAGCAAGTTGATTTTTGGAAATAAGTCAAGCGCGACAATTTGCGAAGTGCGGAGTGTTTTAACCGTGCAAGTAGTGTTCGATGTTGTTTGCTCTTGTATTATTTTGTGATTTGGAATTACAATAAAGTAAAGTGAACTAAAAATCAGTGTTTCAGTGCATCGTCAATATTAGAACTGGTAGCCCGTAACAATATTATATGGCAAGAAATGCGCAGAAAACATTGCTAATTATTTAGGTAAAATAAATAAAAAACTTTAACCAAAATCTAGCTTCATTATCATTCTATATAGCAATTTGTACGCAAAATAGACGCTTTGTCGTCAAGTTGCAGAAAAAGAGCCTGACGTGGCAATTTCATAGTTCAATCCCTAATATACACACATTAATAACGCAATCCAAATACAATTTTCAGGATAAAAGTATAATAAAATAGTTGTGATTCTTATAAACAATATGATTAGTAAATAAGACTCTATCTCACATACTGTATCTTCTGCTTCCTGTGCAACATCTTCGTCACTTGCCACATTATTTGAATCTTCAAATTCTCTATCTTGATGTTTACTTTTTTTCTTTGCCTTTTTTTTGGAAGTTTTGCTTTTTGGCTCCTGGATCAAATAAAAGAAAATGCATTACACAACAATGTTATTAAATATTGCCAAATGGTAGACCCTCAAATAATATTGTTATGGATTGATAACTAGGCTTCTCTGAAATTCTCCAACTGACCACTTACCTACATAAACATTACATTATTAAATATAAAAAGTTATTACAATATTTAAAAAGGGAACTTTTTGAATATAGAATTGACCTTTTGACTTGTCATCAATAATTATCAATCAATTATCTCCATCAATTAAACTGACCCAATTGGTTTAATGCATAGTGCATAGGTTAAAGTTATTTAATCTGTCACTTATTTCATTGTGGTGTAAAAAATTCTGTGCCTATGTCACACAGACCAGTCAAACTATAGACCACGCTTTAATAAACGTCAGTACTAAAACGAAATCGCCAAAAAGTGGCGGGGTGCGGGGAGAGGTCGGCTAGTTTTCATTGGCTCGTTCAAAATTGACAATTTAATGGTTTCCGACGTGCTTCCAACTGACCGCTCACAAGAGACGTAGTTATGTAGTATCACTACATAGCCTTGGCGAATGCTACTCCCTGTCAAAGCGTGGTCTATAAGGTTGACTTGTCTGTGATATGTCACAATGGATTTAATTCATTAAAATCATCATAGTATAAATTTTTACAATTTTAAGTGTAACTGAACAGTTCAGCAGAGAATCAAATTAAAGTTCAACTTTAAATTGTTTTTAGCGATAAAGCACCAAGCAAGATCACAATTTACAGCTGAATTGCACAATTCAAAAGCGGTTATGTCAATCTCAGTGATAAATTTGGTGAAGTTCGCCCATCTACCGGTGTCAACAAAAGCATTGACGCTGTGCCCCATATGCTCAAAACAGCCGGCATGGTCATATCATGAGATTCAGGCATTTTTAGGCATAGATATGAGTCATGTACCTACAATAAATCCAACATAAATATTAACCTGTAAGAACGCTGTGTTTGTGGTGGATCCCATATAATTTGAATCATCATCATCAGCTTATTTTACCCCACTTCAGGGGCTTAGGCCTCCCCCAGGGTGAGGAGGGGGGTTTGGAGCTTAAATCCACCACGCTACTCCACTGTGGGTTGGGGATTGTAACGACCGCCATCTATTGACAGCGTCCGGGACCGACTGCTTAACGTGCTCTCCGAGGCACGGAGTAAGTGATAGTTAATGTACTTAAGTCAGAAAAACTCATTGGTACACGCCCGGATTCGAACCATGGCCCTATAGCCTTATATATAAATTTGAGACAGGTTGGTTGCGCTCTGGGCTATCACGACACGATAATTTGAATATGGCTCGAAATATGTCATTTAGTAGAATGCCATGTTTACTAAATTCAACAAAGGGGTGCTGAATTTGTTGTGGTACATAGTAACAGAAGACAAAACATAGATTTACAGTTAAGACCTGGAAACAAAGCAGTAATTGACCAATCGGGTCTTTTAAGATGAATTGAAACCAACAAAATAGCACACAAAGATCTGCAAAGCGGATAATCACTTGTTTTTTTAAGCAAAACTTGACACATGGCTACTGTAGCTTTAAAGAATTGTCAAACCGTGAATCCTGATTTATACAATTTACTGGCCAAAAGTTATTGTCGCATCATATTGCACCATTACAATGCTAGCCCTCAAATGGGACAAATAAATATTTGAAGGTGAACAACTTAGAACTACTGAGTGAAGTATCTTGCATGCAGTGAAGACTTGGCATTTTGTGTCTTTGAACAGCAATTGTAACAATAGCTTATTGTGCATGTTGACATTCACCAAGCTTGCTAGTGAAAGTACATTTTTCTTTCTCATTATTGCCATTTCACTCATACACTAAGAAACGTTAAGATATGCCACAACTAGTTGGTTAATCTTAGAAATGATTTTCACTTATTCCTAAATGGATCGGTTAGGTCAGGCTTGTCTATGTCAGTGCAAAGGAATAAAACAAAACAGTGAAGAGTCACTGAGAAGGAGAAGTGTTTAAAATTTAAAATTCAGCCAAAACAGGTCCAAGGACTAAGGACAAGGAGGACAAGGACAAGGAATATTTACAAATTAATAGATTAAGTTAGGTTTCTTTATATAAATGCGAGAAACGAAGCAGAGTAACAAGCCGCCCAGAAACTCTTTGATCAATTTGAGAATCAGACAAGATCAATTAGATTTCTAACTTTCTCAACAATCACTGGAGAATGTTAAAATTCACATGATTTCTGTATTTGTGTTTCTAAGATTCATGGAATTGTCTGGGTGTATGTTAACATGTGCTGTTGCATGTCCAAATATAATAGAAATACTAAAATTCAACAAGGACATTTGTGATTGTCAACATATGTCTGTGCATTTTAACATTTTCCTAGAATTGACATTCATGGTAATGAATACACCAATTAAAAAATATAAATAAAATTACCTACAACCCACTTTTTAATAAATGTTATATGTGACCCGTCTATGAAAAAATAAATAGTTTGTTGGCTTGTAAGCAGTTTAATGTTTCAGAATTCAGGGTGAATATAATATATAAATGTACCTAACATCAGAGCAGCCAATCATGAAAAATGTTAGAAGCTTCAAGCTGTAAATTATAATGGAAAAAGAACTTGAAGATGCATCATACCTAGAATCCTTAACAATTTGGTGGGCAAGCTAGAAAACAGATATAAAACTAAGCAAATAATTAGAGTCAAATTAAAAACTATATTATTAAGATCATATAATAGCCAAATAGCATAAAAACTAAATCTACAACATAGAAACTATGAGATGGAGTTTAGCCAAGCCTTTCAGTCACATGCTTGCAATATAATACCTACTAAATGAATACATAAAGGGTAGTTAATTTGTCAACAGATTAATCAGTTTGGTGTTATAATTGTATATTTAGTAATATGTATATTGTCATTTGTTACATAAACAAATAAATAATATTTTTCTTAAATCTTTTTGTTCTCAAATATCACTACATATTATAAAATTAAGTCCCCCGCCGCGTCTGTCTGTCTGTGTGTCTGAACGCGATAAACTTATAAAACCACAAAACGGATTGGCATATGGTTGACACCAATGGGTGGAGTGATTCAAGAAGAAAATTTATGTGTATAATTTATTAATGTTTTGTGGATTTATTAATGTTTTAGTTGAATTATGACGATTGTTGTCGAAGAAGTCAGAAAAAAATCAAGCTGGCTGGGAGCTTTCATCGAAAACGCTGCCTCATCCCTTTGAGATATATAACAAAATAATGTATGGAGAAATTGTGTTTTATAGGACTAAAGAAAAGTCCGCAATGGCATATGTCTATCTTTTATGGATAGCTTACTATACCTATTTTTATTTTCAAAAAAATGGTGTCATATGATGAGGAAATTGGAAAGCAATTTATATGGATACACTATGAATCCTTATTAAATTAAATATGTTTTTTACCTTCAGCATTTCATGCAGATTATGACTGCCTTTTACACCATACAATTTAAATTAATATCTTAGGAATTATCGCGAAACAAAAAATATCGGGCGACAGCGGTCGGGCGCGGCGCATAGAAAAAATATTACTATGGAACAGACAACACGGCGCGAACAGTGCATACGTGTGCAGCAATGAGCAGTCATAGATATACGATGTCATCGTCACAGAGGCGACATGAGAAACTTTGTTTATATTCTGCCTATTGAATTGGAATGTAAGGGAACATAGTAAAATAAATTGAAAGAGGCAAAACTGACGGTTTTATGTCTGTTTTAATTAATACTGTGTATACATATTTCCCCATTTAAATTAAACAATTATATATATTAAACTATAATTGGTACTGAATATAGGGTACTAGAAAATGCACTTGCACCAACTAGACCCGATACCTTATCTCACTTTGCCGTATCGGTAAATAAATGAACTAAGAGCAATGAAAATCATTGTTGCAATGTGATATAAACTTTACTTACCCTTAAACAAAATTAGCTTGGTTAGTTTCTGACTGAAAAATATGCTGTGACAGACAGACCGACTGATGGCATAGGTTGAGTAATAAAGAAACTAAAAACTAATCAGTCACATCTAAGTCATATAGTTCCCCAACTTTTTATACCTACGTATCCAAACTTCATAATCTATGGTTTTCATATAGAAATGGTGGCAAATTTGTTTTGATTGATTTTAGTTGATGGTTTGCTTATCAATGTTGTATATAAAGAAATATTTTAGTTTGTTTTTATGTTCATATTCTTTACTTTTTCAAGTATATACAGAATTGGAAATAAAATACATTAAAAATACTCCAAGTAGGATGAACTTACTATTAAATCCAATCCACATGTTCGACGCAACAAGCTGATAGGACACTATGACAGAAAAAACACTGCGGTTTATATGCTCTGCTACCCGTGCGAAGCTGGGGCAGGTCGCTGGGTAAAAATAAATTGTGCATCAATGATTTTCATCACCAGAAAAACCTGTTGGAGTAGGATAAACATGTTTTCGAGATAACCATAAAGGATTGAGATAACTAATGAACATTGCTTTATTCTTATTTATGCAAAAGTATTTTGAATGAATAAAAAAAACTATAAGGAATGCATTGTAGTTTTTTCTTATTCATTCTGGACACTTTCAGTGAATCCCATATAATATTAACATATAACATCCTAACAAAAATTATGAAAAGCAAAGGGTAAATTTACACACATGTTCATTTGATACTCCTTTGCAGATTGCTCACTTCATTTATACTTTAACCTGTACAACCCGAGCTATAAATTATTAGAATAAATTATAAAATCTTTTACACATTAAAATTAATCAAAATTAACCTGTAGAAAATCATCAGAGTCCGACTTTTCAGTCGGTGGAATGTCAGAAACAGTCTCCTTTATTTTCATTTTCTTTAAATCTTTTTCAATTTTGTTGTGTTTCGAGTTGACTGGCATTTTGGTGTTGGAGTAAACAGTATGTTAGTTGAAGTAATTATCTACAACACTTTTAAACTGATGAAATATTTGATAAACTTATGAGATTTTTAGGTTATTAATTCTTTATTTCTTCTTCTTCTTTTACAGCAAAATTGACCACAGAAATTGACATTGACACCACAAATTGACACGACACATCACGACACAAAACATGATGACACATCCCAGGTAGGGATGTTACCGTATATCGAAATATCGATATTGTCGATACTTTATGCATAGAAATATCGATATTCATATCGATATTTAACAGTATGATATATCGAAAATCAATACTTAGCTGGTTTCGATATTTATATCGACATTTAACAATATGATATATCGAAAATCAATATTTACCTGGTTTCGATATTTATATCGATATATATATCGATATTAAAAACGTCTTGCACCGTTAAATAAGATCTGATGTCGAGAAACCTATATAGAATGTCTTAATTACTTCCTTTCTAAACCGGAATCGTCATTACTCTTTCATCACCTATCCAGGTGTTAGGTCTGTCCCAATTAGAGTCACTCCACGTTATAACAATAACGAGAATCTCAACCGGGGGCCCGCGCCTCTGGCATTATTTCGCCTCGAGTAACCCTTAGGGGTCACCCGACAACTTCGCGCCGGCGATACCCTAGTGTGCCGCTTCGATGAAGTCGTAGGAACTTTCGGGCTAACGACACGCATCCTTATTCGATCGCTTCAGGCGGTTGTTTAGTGGGTGCAACGCCCACATACCCTACGCGCTCGGGCGCGCGGAAGCTGTAGAGTTTAATCCGCCTTCCCGTCGGAAGGGTAAAACAAAACAAAAAAAGAATGTCTATGTCAATGCAAATTTTATTAATAAACGAAACTTTACCCTAAAAGACATGAATATTTCTACGCCCTACACAAAATAGGGTTGCACTGATCTTATATGAAAAATATGCACTGGTTTTATTTCTTTATTACAAGATGTGTATATAACTATTTTTCAATAAATCCTAAGATAATTGTTTTAAAATACGTGATTTGTAAATTATATATACCATTAAATCATTCGTTTTCATGGTATCCGGTGGGTGCGACCTCGTTATTTTATTTCGAAAGTCAGATAATATAAAAAGACACATTAAAATATCTATCTAATTAGCATTTCCACATACCTGACACTCTGTACTAATAATTAAGTAAGATCAAACGACAAATTTTAATAAAGCGCACGTATTAAAGGGAGGTATATGTTTGAGGACCGAAACTTGTCTTTGCCGTTTTTTGAAAGAAATTAGTCTATGTATAGATGTCTCATTAACTCTAACGAGTCCCCCGCCCGTGAAAGACGCGCAAGTCTTTTATTGTGTTTTGAGTAATGCACGTCAATGGAGGTGTGTTGTTTTATCGACGCAGCACGTGTTACGCAGCGATATTAAAAAGTGCTGTCCCTTTTGTTTTTTTGTCCTTTTCTTGTTCTTACCAGATTTAGTGTCTTTACCATTTATACTATTTAACCTTCTATATTTATTTCAAATACTTACGTTCATATAAAAAAAAATTTTTCTTTGATAGCTTTGTGTTCTACCATTGATTATATATCGAATATCGATATTCTCCTGCTTTCGATATTTATTCATCCAAACGTACCAACTAAATTTTCGTATTCGATGTTCGTGTTCACCATGTTCTTGTTCGATCATGTCCAACGCCGAATCCATGGCTACTGAGCTGAGAGAGGGAGGCTGTTGTTCACGAACTAGAGTCGAACTGTGTTCGTACAGTGTTCGTGTTCGCTCTGCTCATAGATAGCTTTGTGTTCTAATATTGATTATATATCGAATATCGATATTCTCCTGCTTTCGATATTTATTCATCCAAACGTACCAACTAAATTTTCGTATTCGATGTTCGTGTTCACCATGTTCTTGTTCGATCTTGTGCATGCGCCTCAACATGGTCAACACGAACATCGAATACGAAAATTTGGTTCGTACGTTTGAACGTAAATGAGCAGAGCGAACACGAACACTGTACGAACACAGTTCGACTCTAGTTCGTGAACAACAGCCTCCCTCTCTCAGCTCAGTAGCCATGGATTCGGCGTTGGACATGATCGAACAAGAACATGGTGAACACGAACATCGAATACGAAAATTTGGTTCGTACGTTTGGACGTAAATAAGCAGAGCGAACACGAACACTATACGAAGACAATTCGACTCTAGTTCACGAACAACCACCTCGCTCTCTCAGCTCAGTAGCCATGGATTCGGCATTGGAGATGGACGATAGTGAAGTGGTAATTCTATACGAATTCAACATGTGCCTAGCCCGACATATTTTCAAAAATACACGACAACATCGGCACGACTACACTTGTCGGCCACAGACTGAGACCTAACATTCCTCGGGTTCGGTACGAACAATCTTGCATGGAACTTCCCCAAACATGGTCCACACAGAACAACAAAATTGAATCGTAACGAAAATTTTTGACGAACACAGCGTTCAGTGTTCGTTGGACAATACTCGGTGTTCGTTGGTGGCACATATAGGGTCCACACGAGCAAACATTTTGTTACACAAAAGTAGGTATACGCATGTCGTTCAGACGTTCGTGTCGACGGTTACGCTGTGTCGAACATCGTGTTTCGTAACAAAATGTTTGATGTTCGCTGCGATCTGAGCCTTGTCAGTTTTTTGACTAACAGGATTTGTTCGTGTGGACGGTTTTCGGGCACATGTTCAGTGTTCGTGGTTCCAGCAACGCGACGCCATCGCCGCCAGTGTTCTTAATGTCAGTGCCTTAATATAAATTTTAATGTCAATTCTAGTCTGTTTTGTACCGAAATAGCTTCTTCTCTCAATAGCTAGCTTCTCTCATAACCGTAGTTTGTTTGGAAACTTTTGGTCCAATCAAGT